>CM060844.1:56837500-56885000 GCA_030762175.1 Metallyticus violacea
TAAAGCCAAAATTCATATTTGTAAATCAGAAACAGATCATACATGAAATGATACACTGCAATAAGAAAGGTCTTGGTATTAGTTGTTTGTCCATTCGTTTTGTAGACCCAACCAACTAAGCCATGTAACAACAATTAGAACACAAAGGAAGAGCTGGATTTAAAATGCTCAGCAATTCAGAAAAGGTTTAGAATTTCTAATTGGAAACTTTCATTTATAAAGTACGGTAGAGCCGTTAGAAAAGATAAGATATTTCGGAGATATGTGCATAAAATAAATCATCTTAAAAGTTACCAAACAAAAAGCATAAAAATATAGTTTATTTCATATTAAAGATAACAGTGTGTTCGCCGTTCAATATTTCTTGACGTTTATGACTAAAGCTCCATAGAACTGTTTCTTAAGCTTGCCCTGCGTCATCAACATAGCAGAAGTATTCAATCACGACTGCATCCTACATGAGGAATAAATTTCTCAATTTACTCATTCATGTAATACAACAAAATCCATATCGAGCACTGATGCAATATGCAACCAGCACAGCAAAGTAGAGGGAGGGATGCTGGAAATTGGGAACACTCTCAAGAACAATAGGGAAACAGACATTGTTTTTTAATTAACTTAATTATTTGACAGGTTTGGGGGAGAATTACAAGTTGCAAAAATTTCTCTTTCATCTAAAAACATAAAATAACAAATGCATAATAAAAGTATAGAAAGAAAAATTATATTTTTGGAAAGTATGAGTGCTGGTGTGTAATAAATAAGAGTATAACAATGAATTACCTACATTTAAAATTATGTAAATATAAATATAGTAATATCTGAAAACAAAAGCAGCATTGCTTCAAGCCATGCTTTTTTACTTTCATATGTTTCTTCAAATACAATTTGTTTTCATATTTTAAATGTTCCAACTAATACGTTCATCCCTCGAGATACAAGCTTTATGTCTATTTTAATGTAATACATATTGTAGTCTTACTCAAAATATAAAAACTATATGAAATATGTGGTGGCTACAGACACGATCATTACAACACTAAGCTTATAATAATTGTTCTAAACAAAATGTTAAGAAGAGCTTGATAATGTTTATATGCATTTTAAGTAGGTCTAAATTTGTCATTACGATTTGATTTTTTTCGTTGTAAATTATAGTTTGAGTACCGAACGCGAAATGAATAAATGTTTCTTGCATTGTATTTTATTTCTATGTGGAATAGTGTCTCTGGATATTAATTGTTCATATTTCCAGTAAGACTTTTGGACCTATGAGACACATTACGTTTTAATCTTTCGCACTACAAATAAGTGTTTTTCTCACACTCTTTCCTCCCCTCTCTCGAGCGCCTAGTCGAAGAGTCATCATAACATAGCATAACACCTAACGTCATCGATAAAGCCCTGCGATCCTTCGCTGCTGTGCTTTGGGGGCATAATATAACTCGGATTTGACTCGGTGAGGCCACCTCTGTCGTGGTTCCAACAGGCAGGACGAAAACCGTAACTCCAGTCCCGAACGACAGCAGAGAGAGAGAGCCGATCTCCGCAGTCGCGAACGGAAGATATAGAATGCTTGTAAGAGTGTAAATGTTGCAATGTTACTTTTTTGTTAAACGTAACGTTAACCTATGCGTTGTCCTCTTTAACTTTCTGGGTGCAATATGCTGTTCCTTATTACATAACTGAGTTATTAACTTTTTACCTCTCTTTGTCTTATTGGAATTCGCAATTAATTTATATATATATATATACACTAACCTTAACGCTAACCTCGGGTAAATCCTAGAAACCGGTAAACCTAGTGATTTGCTGCGGCTCATTACGGCCTGACGGCCTACGCTCGCCTCCTTTTCGTAAATATAAATTGATAGGGACGGGTAAATCACTGTAATGGTGACAAATATCCCTTAACTCAAAAACAAAAAGCCTCAGGACCTGAGGATACAAACCCAACCACCTTTATACCTATAGCATGACGCTCTAACCATCTGAACTATTAAGCCGTAGAACATGTCTTATTATATAGCTTTATTTGTGCAAGTCACTACCCTTGGTTTTCTCCTCTACCGCTTGGGAGTAACTCGGAACTGGAGCTCCAGTGAATTTGTCCTGTCTGTCTGAAACAAAAACTTGGTTCCACCACAGCAAAGAATGAATGAATGAAGGGAAAGTAAGCAGGCACACCAGAGAAGGCGTTCAACTATCTTACGACATCACCCCTCACTTATCTCTCCCTCCTAACGGAATAAGCCACTATTTCTCAATCGAGGCACTCATGAACATCGCTGATGTAATTAAATGGCAGTACCTTACGTGATAATTCATTAAGATACATAGACGTAACAGATGAAGATAGAACTTAGCAAATTCAGTTCAGACTGAAAAAGATTCTTCTAAAACGAAACTGGATTGGATTGCAAGGACGTTTCGGTACTTGCCTTGCTCAAGGGTTGGCAGAATGAAGTTGAATCCCCAGAATGTACTCTAAGTACGGATCGTATCGCCTCTTTGTGAAATGTTTACATTTTGATTCAGATTAACATACCTTGGTGTTATATCGAGGAAATAGAAATACGTTTTTGATTTGTCATCAAATTAACAATTCCTTTATCATGTTTTCTTTTGCCACAGTTTTATAATTTTGTTCTTTTTTGAAGTACAGAAATCCTTCGTCAAAAATCCATTCCTGTTCTAGAAGGTTTACGTTTTGTTTTAATGAACGTACTCTACAAGAGAGTATAATTTTTTTTAAACTCTCGGATAGACTACAAGGTATGCTAGTGCAATGAAAATGAAAGAATTGTTATTATGTAATTATTACCTATAAAATAGTGTAAATATTATAAAATATATAGTGTCGACTTGATAGCAAAATATACCAAGTAAGGTACATTAATTACATTTTGTAACGAAATTAATGCTCTTTAAGTAACAGTTAAATCATAAAATCCCAAACGTTCTAAAATAAATTTTACCAAGTTATGAAGAATTCGACGAACGGTTTATTTTCGAATAAGTTCTCACGACATTCTGCTGTTCTGGTTGTTCGATGCAAAATATGGATTCTTTAGGGGAATGATCGTCGAGATTAGCTGTCACTCTCTTTTGAATTCCTTATAGCTGTCAAGAGCGGTACTTGGCTTCAGAGGTCCTTTATTTTTGCTTTATGTGTATTTTTAATTTCTCCTGTAAATGCTTGCTCGGCTGAAATCCTTTAAGTGGAAATTCAAAAATGAAAAGCTTTCGAACAGTGACTGCAGTTGTCATTTTAGATCTACTTGAGCACAGGTACAACCATTTAAATGCTTCGGTTAATGTTTTCCCATAGTATTTATTATTGCTTTTATACACTTGGTTAGAAATTAATTTTACTTTCAAAAGAGTTTATCTTCCTTGTTTTATATCCTTCGGGAAATATAAAACCTTTTACTCTCTCTAAACTAAAAAGCCCTTAGATACCAGATAATATTCAGTTTTAACTTACGTCAAGATCTGATACTCATGCTATGAATACCAGAAACAATAATTATAAATTAAATATTCTCAAAAGTCAACTTTTCTTCAGCAGCAAAACTTTTTTTATGTGTAGAATTTAACAATTAATTTACCATAGATGCTAGGATGCTGACTATAGTACTTTTAAAAGAAAACTATTAAATTGGTTAATAAAATTATCATTTTATTCTTTTAATAACTTTTTATGTAACAATGTGATCAACTTTGATTATATTATTGTTGTTATTGACGAGGTCTTTTTCTTCCCTTTGCAGATATCGAATTACAATGTACACTGATTCAAAACCATGTAATCAGATACCTAAAATATCGATTATTAAATTTGCTTTAATCTTGCAGGTATAAATCACCGCGGAATCTTAAAGACCCTTTGTAGTTGTGTGTGTGTGTGTGTGTGTGTTTTGTTTTGTTTAATCTTACATATCATTGTTATATTTCTATGTTATTTATTCTCCATTGATATTAAAATTACGCGTATACACATTTACAATTTGTCTGTATACTTTCTTACTGTGTACTAATTATATGGTATTGTGACGATATTAATTGTAATAAATATGTCCATAAATAAGCAGAAGTATTTAAAAGACACTTGGTAGACGCATAATGACAATTTTCACGCTAAATGTCAACAGAATATAAATTGCGTTTTCTAAAAGCTTGTATTGCCTACCCAAATGAGAATTTGATCACTTATTAAGCAATTAACAATTTTTAAATTTTTGCTAATGTATATTGTTATTATTTTATAATTATTATAATAAATAAGGCAAATATTTTTGTTGCTTTAGTTGTACTTTTTTATCATAAACTCAACTATCATAAACATTCCTCAACTTTTGAAATAAATTTGAGAAACATATTTTAATACTGCTGAAGAAATAATATATAATACCTTACTATTTGCTGATGACCAAGTATTGCTGGAAGTTTTACAAATCTTCAATATAAAATCTCTATTAATAAAACTAAAATGATGTCTATGGAAGGAAAATACAATAGGAGAGTTAAAATCGAAGTATATACGGGAATATACTGTGCTATTTTTCCAACATCTGCTATCTTTTTACTGTTGATTGGAACACCAGCTGCACCATGTACTTTTTGGGAAGGCAGGCCTTTTGCCAACTTGAAAGAGTGCTGGATAGTGCCATCAATGTGCTCAAGTGTCTTGAGATATGCAAATTGTTCTTTATTATATGTTAGATGTTTATACAGAATCACAACGAGGGCTGTCAAGATGAGGAATAACTTAGGTGTCTTCTTAAAATACATTGGCCACCATTTAGCACTTCTCCATGTACCATTAACTCTGTAACTTATGACCTTTTAACATTTTCATTCAGTGATACAGACTTGATCTTTACATTTAAATCCTCGCACTTCGAACAGACATCCACTTGAGGACGACCAAATCTAAACCATAGTTTTCATTATAGTACTTTACTCGTACTTCAACTGTTTGCCATGTCTCTGATCTCTTCACAGAAGAGTTGATACATTTTTTTAACATTAAGTTGGGGGTCTAGGTATGCGAGACGTTTATATCAGTAATGTGTTCGGTGCCTAGGAAACACCCTGATATGTAATCTATTTTACAAAGTGCTACTTCAGGAACTGATTGCTATGATTAAATGCTTCCCATGCTTACCAACAGGAGACTTTCCTTGAAATAGCAGGGATGTTAGGCATTATACAGATTTCCCATAGACAGCATACAAGTTCAGAAATGCTTGTTAACAAACACGAACTCTTGTGCAACCTAACAGCACATGAAAGACGATGTTCTTGTGTGTGCACTGTCTTCTCTGTACTGGTTTAGTCTCCCCACTAAGTCTCTGTGATATAATAATTATTTTATCAACATTGTTCACTTCAGCTGACAACTGCAATCAGGACCCGGTTTCTTGACGTTCATAACTCTACCCTGCCCAGTAACAAACTCCGTCCCAGCTAAACGAGATCTGTTTCTCTTCTCATGAACATAATCCTGAACCCCTTTCCTCTTATTCTTTCTTAGAGATTCACTTTCAGAACCATCCATTATAAACAGCTCAAAATAACAAATAAGCTTGTAATATGTACTATAGCAACTAGCACAACAATAATAAATAACAGTACTACCAACATACTCTAATAATCAAGTAAATAAATATTACCAACACAATAATAAAACGATGAGCATTCAAGGCCATCTATGATTTGATAGGGAAACTAGCCCAGGCCTTATTTCCTTTTTTAAAATAAATGGGAGTTTTAACCGCGTGCTGGATTCACAATTAATGCACTCTTTTACACTACTATATAGTTTAAGACTGAGAAACAACATGTATATTTCAACTCATTTCTGAAAAAGATGTGGATTTATTTACTTTTTCAAATCACAGATTCAATTTTCTTCTCTGAGCTGTGTAGGAATTTTTCTATAAAGTGCAGTGTCAGTTAAAGTCACCAATAGAACAAAAGGTTTGGGTAGTTTGTCTATAAGTTCTGATAATGAACATAAATCAATATTTACATTGTTTGGTAAATATATATTACACACCAGATTTTCAATGGAAATCTCAACTTAACTGCATCCGTCCCAAAACCTCCTGACTTAAGGTGTTATTGATATATATAAATATCCACCCCAGCTTTTTCATGGTAGGCATTCGTGCGGTTAGTATTGTAAGCTACATATTGTTTTATTTTATATATATATATTTCCCCATAAAGTTTGCATTTAGTCTGTAGAAGCTGTAATTGTTCTACCTGGAGTTCAAATTCATGAAGGTTCCATTACATTATTGTAAGTGCCATAATGCTAACGTATAGAATAATAAAAGAGCAAAGTTTGAGAGAATTATTAACCGGATATAGAAACATTCCCATTTTCAGTAGTTGTGTCTATGTTAAGAGATTTATCTGGGCTTCTTGTTGTGTTGACAGCTGCTAATAACTTTTTTCTATTTTTAATACTCTGGTCAGTAAGATTTTGACGATTTTTCCTTATTGTTTCAACTGTAATTTCCAAGTTAACGTTATATTTTTCAATTAATTGGGCAATGTATTTTCAGTGAGTTTTCATAAAAACTTACAAGCTATAAATAGGCTAAGGGATAATCTTGAGATGATTCATTAATGCTTTTTCTAACTGGTAATCTAACTTACTTTGGTAGGGGATTTAGTTACACTGTTCTGATTATTTTATGCGTCTCATTAATTGAAGAGTTTTCATTGAGTATTTCATTCGTAATTTTTTCTGGAAGTTGTGACATGTTTCCATTAGGGTCAATATTTACCGAATTCGTGGATTTCTAAATCTGTGTTTTAATTCCTATTTAATTGTTTATCGGCTTGGATTTCCTGCACGGAGGATGGTTCAACTGTTTTTAAATTCTGTTGTGTATTAAGGTTTTGAGTTAAATCTACTGGCATATCATTAGAAGAACTATTAGTATGCTGAGAGTGGCTGTTTTCTAGCTGTTTCTAGGAATTAGCTTAGTAGCATCTCTTAGCAGTGGAAATTCTGATTCTGAGAAGATAATGGCTGTTATTCCTGAGGGAGCTTATCAGGTGTTTTGATTATTTTGTTTGCACTGTCTAGCTCAGTGTCCTTCCTGTTTGCACACAAAACAGACAGGCGAATCAGCTGATAATCAGATCCAGTATTTCGTGCCTTCGTATTTAATTACTTAGCTAGCATCTGAGAGCCTTTGTAACTATCGGGCTGATTAAACATTGTCGTCTGAAGTTTAATATATTGGAAAAATCAAGAAGAGCAATGCTACCTTTTATGTATTCTATGGAAGAATGTGGTTTGATCCCTACTTTCAAGGATTTTCCTCAAGAACAGAAATAGGAATAACTGCATATATATTAGATAAAATAATCCTCTCATTTTTTTTCCTTGAGTGGTCTCATTTGAGTGTTTGGTAGTTAAATCGATTACCCTATCTTTGTTTGTTAAGTACATGCATATTCTGTTATTGGATATATGGATACAAAACGAATATTAGAAGGTTCAGTTATTTTACCAAATAGCAAGAACACATTTTTTAATTGGAATGTTATCACTGACTTCTATCACTATTGTTTGTCTGTCTATGGACGTGTTGCTTCCGAGAAAGATAGTTTTGTAGGAATAGTATCGCTCTTTAGGATATTTTGTGGCTTGTTAAGATTTTTAATAATATTGCTGAATGTGTTAAAATTATCACCAGCTATTATTACCAGGTCCTTATGAAATATAAGGAAAACTATTACACTTTAAATGATCTAATAATGGTATTTCAAATTATAATTATTAATTCATATTTGGTCTCATGGAGCTTTATTACTTTCAAGGCCATCTCTAACAGAGGTATTATTTCATTTGGCAGCTAATATTAATTTATTCATTTTTTATTAATTCTGTGATTGTGCATTCTGCAATGAAGATGAATGAACGATTGTGTTTTCAATAATACATAAATGTTTTTCTTAATTTTATCGTATGACAATGTATCTATTGATGACAACATTTAAGCATTGATAACAATTTAGTAACGTAATTGTTACTACGACTATTTCACTCGTGTGACGTCATCTTAAAGTCGAAATAAAATTTTAAATTTTGACCAATCACAGCCGGATTACGGAGTGAAATTATCGAATATAGTCCATTTTATTACGCGACGTTGATTTGTCTTGTGGTCAGCGTAACCAACTATATACCTCTTCAATATAATTTCTGAGCACGCGTCACTGACCACTTTTGTCAGAGGAGGTGGGAACTATTGATAGCATAATCGACAATCATAACGTACAATGGGTTCTTCAAAGCGTTTTGATGATGGTTGAAATGTGCAAATTGATCTTATCATTAAGAATTCCAAACCACAGAATACAAGGAAAAATAGAGACACTGAATGTTACATTTTTTTTTTTCAATTGGTATTAGAAAATGGAAGGGTAGCGACTATAATAGTCGACTTTTGTCCATTTCAGTATCACGGTTTCTGAATAGAATAGATATCCATAAGTATAACATTTTATACAAGTGGTAATGTTCTGTGCGTGAATTTTGAATATATCAATTGAGGAAACATTCTACTGTCTCAAGATTACTTGAAAAGATTAAGTACAAATATATACTTATTACAATTTTATAATCCAAGTTTAGAGGAAATATATTTAAATTCTTATTTTATTCGTGAAATAGTCTAATAAATATCACTCGAGGGTCTGAGCTTTCCAGATAAATTCACTCCCCATCAATAATCTCAGACTCTCTCGTGATATTACTTGTAATAATTTTATGCAACTATTGTCACAATGTGGCATTTTATTAACGATTTCGACCAATAATAAAGACTATTTATGATTTTGACATATAATAATCATACATTTATATTCAAGACAATCAATTATATTAACACATCACATTATCTCATTCATCGTTTTATGTATACATATAAAATAAATAATTTGGAGGATGCAAGGAATTAATAAGTAATATATTTGAATAATAGAAGAGTACAAAGATATTGATGAATTGAATTTACATAAAATAGTTTAATATAAACGTTGTAATGGAGCTGGGACAGATAAATACACAAAGCAGGGGATGTATAGTAAATAATTTGTATTGTAAGAACGTGGGAACTACGGACAGAACAAAAACTATAGGAATAATTGATTTTCCTGAAGAAATCAAAAATATCCACGAGATATTACAGTGGTCGGAAAATGTTTTGTTTGCAGAAAGAAGATTTGCTCAATAGCATTTCAACTTGATATACAGTATTAACAGGATGACAGATGAATGTACTATTGTTAAACAAAATAACTTTCGAAGCAGAAATGTGCAAATAAAATCCAAGTAAAAGATTAAAACACAACCTGCTAAAATATTAGTCACTCTGGTGTTACAGTTTCATTAAAAGGTTTACCTTTACATCAATACAACTCCGAAGGGAAATTGTTGCACTGACGCTGTTAACCTCTTTAACTAAAAAGAACGTACTATATAAAAGTGGGAATAGGGAAAAGAGATTAGCAATAACAAATATAAATAAAATTAGGAGATGGTGATTGATGAAAATAACAAGCAAACGATCCAAAAGATTAGAAAATATAGAAATTAAACCAATAAAAGAAAGAAGGCAAGAATAAGAGATAATACTACAAGAGAGAAAATGTAAAATAGAGCATAATTTGTTTTATTTTATTTTTCCCTTACTTCAGGCATTTTCCAGAATTCTCTAGGTTTACCTGAAGGAATTGGAATTGACAGCTAGTTATGCCGAAATGCTCTACAATGCCTGAGTATGTATTGTTCATTTGGTTTATTTACATCCCAGGTCATCAGCACCCCATTTAATTCAGGGTGTGAAACGGCCGATAAATTTTGCTCAGATGCCTATTCTTTCAGGCTTGAGGTTCTTTTACGTGTCATAAATCTACGACACGGAACACATGGCTTCACTTCCTTCCGAAGGAAGCTATCCATAGGATTTTTACGCCCAAAAAAATCGTCGATCCTGGGCTGAGATTGAAACCGCGATCTTGGATTTAGAAGACAAGTGTGATTACCATTACAACACCTGGACCGCCTGAGTATGTGCTGAAAGATATTGTGCGAGAAGTCAAAATAGATAAAAATGTGGCACTTTAAGAAGATGAGGGAAGAAGGTCACAGATATAGCACCCTTCGTAAGCTCCTCAAAAAGAAATTATTATGTGGCTGTGTTCCTTCCTTGACGTAAGTTATATAGGATCTTGTTTCCATAAGGTGCATTTTTTTAGTTATTCAGAAAAATGAAAAAAACTGTTAGCAATTTTCACAATGCGCAATATTTTACGATTTTTCGACAACAAATCAGTTAAAAACTTTAATATAAGCACGCTAATACTTAACATTTAGTAATTAAAATTGTAAAAGTAGAGTTTGGAAGTAAATTTAATGAAAGTTTTATATCCAACATTTTTTATATATCGAATTTAAGAACAATATGGAATTTTGAACAGTCAACAGACATTGGGCTTCAGTAATATAGAAATTAAATTGTCAAATATTATTTTTCTTATGGCTCACAATTGTGGGTATCTAATGTGTTTTCTTCATTTCTTTCTTCATCCATTATGAACTTTTGATTTCTTTTGAATAGTGTTTAACGCCCGTTTTTACTACCGGGGCACTGGTGGACACTGGTGATAATGAGATGAAATGATAAATTGGGAAATGATATTTTTTTTTAAGGAAGGAAACGTTCAGGCCTAAGTTTAGGGTACCTCCGGGCATTTGCCATTTATGAGAACTGAGGAAAACCTGGAAAAACCTCAGTCATGGAGGACGGTCCTGACAGGATTCGAATCCCAGACCTCCTGCTCACGAGTCCGCGCCTTAACGACCTCGGCCAACCGTGGCGGTCTCCATAATGCACCCCTAATACCGTAATGTTTCTATTCTTCCTCATAGTGACTATTCAACAATTTGTTAATATCTTTTCATTTTTTCTGTTTCACTGTGGCACCAAGTAGCAACTGGACATTATTAAAATATTTTAGCGCTTTTTCTTCCTTGGTTATGCCTCTAAACTCAATTATGTCACTTCCATAATATTCCTCTCAAACAGGAGGAACCAAAGATTTTTCTTTTTAAAAAATTATTATTTTATCAGATTAAAGTTCGAAGTATCGCCAGCCTGGTATTTTGATAATAAACTGCGCGCTTTTTTCCCAATCATAATAGGCCAATATCAACTTCAAGTGTACTTACTATGTCAGATTAAAAAAAAATGCATTAAATGGTTTTATATTTTCTCATATTTTTATTTCCTTCTCAGTCTTTTCAGGAATCCCCAACTGAAGGAATGAACAAATGGCTCATAACTGGAAACAGAATTTCTACTTCTTTAATGGGCTTTGGAGATTCATTATGCAACAGATGTAAAACCATTCCAATAATTGTACTATTTTTATTGTAACCCTCGCAAACCATCGAAAGCCAGATAAATTTTTGTCACTTCATGATGAAGTCCATGATAAATCGAAGCTATTCCATTAGATCCTTTTTAGGTGAGAATGTTCTAGTTTCTTGCACAAGGCTGTATAAAAAAATAACCTTAATTGCATTTAAATAAGCCATCCTGGAGCACGATGACTCCTACAGGCGGAAAGGTGAATCTTTCATTTAGTAGTACCATGAGAGCCATTCATGTTCAGCTTCCTACTAGACGAAGGATTCACCTTTCCACCCGTAGGAGTCTGCGTAGAACTGTTATCTACTAGAACATTAAACTTAATTGCCGCGCGTTGCTGCAACACAATATTCCTACTGGGCATAGTAAAACACGACCTTTTAATTGTTAGGTAACAATTGCAGAGATTACCAACTTCATGCATCATCATCATCATCATCATCATCATCATCATCATCATCATCATCATCATTATTGTTGTTGTTGTTGTTGTTGTTGTTAATAATGGTAATAATGTTACGGTGGTGGTGTATTGAAGGGCCCACTAAGGAAAAAAATTAGCGAGAAGTGACCAAACCTTGCCAGCATATGATGGATCTTACACCAAGAACACATCCTCTCATTGTACCTATATAACTCAAGATGTCATCAAAGAAAAGAACATTGAGATGTATGTACCTCGACTACCTTTTTCTCCGGGCCTCGCACATTACAACTTTCAGCTCTTCCCGGAAGTGAAAAAGGGGCTTCATGTTTGCCATTTTGAAAGTGATAAGGGTATTATAAACAAAGTATCAGTTTAGTAGTGTTTAGAACAATAGATAAATCGTTGCAATAGCTTTTTGTCATCTGGCGAGAAATATGTTGAAAAGTCGTAAGAAAATTTGAATTAATTAGAGTCATTGTATATTAGTTATCAAATTAGTTCGCTTATTATTTGATCGCCCTTGTATGTAAGGACGTTCTGTTTTCTTTTGTGTTCATGAGATGATGCTCACAGACTGTAAAACTATAAATATACAACATATACGATACTTTTAGGAGTAACATAGTCATAACTTAATATCAGTTTATTATTTTCGTGTCCTCTGACAATATCATAAAGCACGTGCGCTATTGATCTATGCACTCTTAAATTTGCCATGATGTTAATTTGTTCTTCGGAAATATTGCATTTAGGGACAGTTACACGAGCTCCAAAATAATTATGTTGTATTTTAGAAATGAATGCAAACGTCGGATTCTGGAAATAGCTTAAGACATATATGTTAAGTTTTGGAAATAAAGGCCTGATTCAAACTTGATTTAAATCGCAAATAACGCGCATTTGGGGATATGATTATATTTATTTCATGTGTCCATTAAAGACAAGTGAATTAATCAAAATTTCATTTTCAAAAAAGAAAGTCATATATAGTATTTTGGAACCGTACATATCATATTAGCTATGTTCTCATTGTGCATTGTCGATTCCTGAGTTATATTTTATCCACGCGTGTTTAATGCAGATAGCGTGCCACAAATTCATTTTGGCTCGTAATGGCAGTCACTTTAAACATAAAAATACAGAACTGAACTGCAGAAGGAGTTCGACGGTTAAAGTTATAGAAAGAGAAGTACGTGACAAAGAGCGGTGAACAATGAGGTGCATTTTTATGGACACGTTGAAGCAGCGCCAATTAGCAGTTTATATGAAAATGTGAAGCATAAAAAAGAACAGCAGGAAAAATGCAAAATCTCTTCTAAAGTGTCAGAAACACCTCCATAATATTATTCAGAATATACGACTCACAAAATGAAGTTTTGGCAAGGTAATAAGCTCCGAAGAAATATGCATTGTTTAAAAAATAGTTGTGTGAAAATAGAAAAAAAAAAAAGTAACCTCTTTCTAAAGAAGAGAAATAAACATTGAAAATCAATCCTATTAAAAAAAATGGTAAGCATGTTACAAAAAGCTGTGGGCATATGAAAGTGTTATTGGTGAATTACATTACTATAAATATATTTATTTAAAATGTCAGAATTAGATATTGCCTTAAAGGAAAGCAAAAGTAAAAAAGCAGCAGGAAGTGATGATTTAAAATTAGAAATTTTAAAATATAGCTCATATAAATTGCTGAATGGTTGCTGTTTAAAGAGAAAATACCCAAAGGGAGGTACATAACGTTCATTATATCGATATTTAAAAAGGAGATAATTATAATTGTGATAGGTGCCGTCTTCTTTACAGCGCATATAACATTCATACAAAGATAGCTACTAAGTATTGAAGCAAAAGAACAAATAGGATTTCATTAAGAACTTTTTTTTTTCAATTTATACATTTAACCCGAAAACATAGCAAATCTAATAAACAAACACAAAGTTTATTTATTTAATTAAAGCCTTTGATAGTGGAATTAACATAAAACAAGGATTATTTTTAATAAAAGAGGGATACCATTACATTTAATTTAGACAGTTAAAAGTTTACATAAAAAACAAAGATTATAATAAAATTTGTTTGTTGCCTCTGCCTTTTAATTTTTGACTGGAAATTCAAATTAGTTGTTTTACTGAATATGGATTTAATAAATTGTTTAATATATTATTTGCGGACACTCAGGTTATAATATGTGAAAATTAAAGAATATTACAAAGAGTATTATTGAAATTGGAAACAAGTACATACTCAATATTTGTAATTTAACAACATCCACTCAAAGGACGAAAAGTTGCAGCTTTCTGGGTTCTTATACAATGATAAGAAAGTTTGTTATTAAAAATTAAATAATTGAACAAACTATATCTTTTAACTTTCTCGGCCATGGGGAATTCTATTCTGACAATGATATATACTCGTAGTTAACATAAAATATTTATAATTATTCATATTAATGGTGCTGTTAATAGAAATTTGAAAAATAAAGTTAAGAAAGAAGCAAAAATAAAATAATACAAATGGATTGCAATTCTTGTAAAAGCAGCAGCAGCAGCAGCAGCAGCAGCAGCAGCAGTAGTAGTAGTAGTAGTAGTAGTAGTAGTAGTAGTAGTAGTAGTAGTAGTAGTAGTAGTAGTAGTAGCAGCAGCAGCAGTGGTGGTGGTGGTAGTAGTAGTAGTAGTAGTAGTAGCAGTAGTAGTAGTAGCAGCAGCAGTGGTGGTGGTGGTAGTAGTAGTAGTAGTAGTAGTAGTAGTAGTAGTAGTAGTAGTAGTAGTAGCAGTAGCGGTGGTGGTAATGGTAGTAGTAGTAGTAGTAGTAGTAGCAGCAGCAGTGGTGGTGGTGGTAGTAGTAGTAGTAGTAGTAGTAGTAGTAGTAGTAGTAGTAGCAGTAGTAGTAGTAGCAGCAGCAGTGGTGGTGGTGGTGGTGGTAGTAGTAGTAGTAGTAGTAGTAGTAGTAGTAGTAGTAGTAGCAGTAGCGGTGGTGGTAATGGTAGTAGTAGTAGTAGCAGCAGCAGCAGTGGTGGTGGTGGTAGTAGTAGTAGTAGCAGCAGCAGCAGTGGTGGTGGTGGTGGTAGTAGTAGTAATAGTAGTAGTAGTAGTAGTAGTAGTAGTAGTAGTAGTAGTAGTAGTAGCAGCAGCAGCAGTGGTGGTGGTGGTGGTAGTAGTAGTAGTAGCAGCAGCAGCAGCAGTGGTGGTGGTGGTAGTAGTAGTAGTAGTAGCAGCAGCAGTGGTGGTGGTAGTAGTAGTAGTAGTAGTAATAGTATTAGTAGTAGCAGCAGCAGCAGTGGTGGTGGTGGTAGTAGTAGTAATAGTAGTAGTAGTAGTAGTAGTAGTAGTAGTAGTAGTAGTAGTAGTAGTAGTAGTAGCAGCAGCAGCAGCAGTGGTGGTGGTGGTAGTAGTAGTAGCAGCAGCAGCAGTGGTGGTGGTAGTAGTAGTAGTAGTAGTAGTAATAGTATTAGTAGTAGCAGCAGCAGCAGTGGTGGTGGTGGTAGTAGTAGTAATAGTAGTAGTAGTAGTAGTAGTAGTAGTAGTAGTAGTAGTAGTAGTAGTAGCAGTAGTAGTAGTAGCAGTAGTAGCGGTGGTAGTAATTATTATTCTAATTAAACTGTATTAAAATATTAAACTATATTGCACAGGAGTCGCAAGATCGTTCATGCTCTTGTAAAATATTTCATTTCTAAATTTAATTCTTTAACTAACAGAAGAAACCAACAAAATGAACAAGAATACAAGCGCACACACTCTTACATACACACTGAAACAGACATACAATAATTCTGACATTTATATAAAATCTTGATACAATGTTTACAGAAATTTCTTGTCTCTAAAACTGCGTATTTAATTTAAGAAAAGTCATACGTTTAGCCCGTTTTTAATAGAAATGCAGTGCAAACTTAAAGGAGAAAGGTGTATGTATATATTGTAATTATAATAATATAAGTACTACAATAAAAACAGTTTACAATTGTAATATTAATAACATTAATACTGCTATTATAACAGTTTGAAATTACAGCCAGTAGCGTCCCCATATGCTGAGCCAGAAGTTTTTACAGACATGGGGGAAATAATTGTAGAAATTAGAGACGAATATCAGTTGTGAACCTAATAATAATGGGCGATCTAAATGCCGGGATAAGAAAACATTAATTTGAAAAAGGAGATATAGATTTTAGGAAACCAGGCAGAAGTAGCAAGGACCCCTGAATCCAAGGGAAAGGAAGTTTTACTATTTTGTAAGCCTTCGAATTAGAAATAACTAATGGGTCATATAAAACTGGGCACTTCACCTTTGAACATGCTACCGGGAGTAATCAATCGACTATGTTCTATAAACATAGATATATTACCACTGATTAACTTTTGATGATAAAAAGCAGTATGGATTCTCGCCATTTCCTCTGCTATTAATATTAAAGTTGGATAAAATAAAGAGCTCCGAAACCGGCTTAATACAACAGAAGAAAATATAACTGAAACTTGAGGGCCCAACGGAAATACAGATGGAAAGAGGAAGAAAAAGAATGTTTTACGAGCATCTTAGAAAGTGAATTACAATATTCCAATATTCCTGCTTGTTTACATGGAGTAGAGATTGGAACTCTTAAAGAAGAAGACGAAAGAAAACTCCAAACAGCAGAAATGACATTTCTAAGAAATGCAGAAGAAATGCGAAAAACTGAGCGCATATATAAATGAGATAAGAGTGAAACGAAGAAGTTAATGGTTGAGTTCATTTAGAGCGAATGTATTACCATGGTTCATGCAGCATTTTGTGTATATGCTTTTGATTATACTACAACATTCTTAGCCGAATTAAAGTATTGCGTTATTATTTCACAGAAAATGGCGAAATTTACCTGTTACTTTACGCGCACTCAATTAAGGTTACACAGGCTTAATTGGGTTATTTCCACTTCTATGACGTCTCCATTATCAAGTTGCTTACTCCTAGCTCTCCTAAGTCTTCGTCGAAAATTACATAGCGTCTCAGTTCCGCTTTAAGCCATGAAAAGCTATTTCAACTAAACTGTTACTCTGATTATACAGTGTTTAAAGGGAGGGTGAGTATGCACCTTTTCGTCAAATAAGCTTTCTCGCAAATTGGTCAATATTTCTTCAGAATGTTTCTTTCAAATGTTCTGAGCTCATTTCACTTGCCATGCAAAGAAATCTCTTCCACATAAATGGTTTGTGTAAGTGAAATCATAATCTGAATAAGCTATTTCCAGTAGCCAGAGGTCAGAACTGCTTACCTTAAGTTTTAACTTATAACACAAGCTCTTATAAAAGACCACACATTTAGAGTAGTTATAATTAGTGTAGCGATGTTTATGGCATGTCATACTTTTTCATTTCGGTCATGGTGTTGAATTAAGCATGAATTGATTGTTTCCGATTACTTTTAGAGATGTTTTGTGTTCCGTATACGAGTATTTGCATATTTAGGTAATTTTTTCAATTTTGGTCACATTTTGATTAAATTTGCGAACTTGATCTTATATTTAGATACGTTTAAATATGTTGGATATTTAAAAATAATCTCCACCTATATTCCGTCAATTGCCTATTCTGAGAAAGTTATTTATATTTTAGTTTGACGTCAGTGAAATGTAGCTTTGCAAGAGGCAATTAAGCAGTGCATACAAATGCGCAGTGATTTCTCTGGTGCAAGTAGCTATCCCCAGTCCTACACATTTCAGTAGAAACGAATTTGAAGAGTTACAGTAGGCTAGTGAACATCAGCATAGAATGTGAAGTAGGGAGAGCAAAGGGCAGTGCAGCGGTTTCCATAAAGAACAAACTTAGGAAAGGGTTCGAAGGAAATCATTAGTGACTTTTTAAAGCATTGTAAATCTGTTTTTAGTGAAGACGATCCATAACTCGAGTGCAGAGACTGCACTCTGTTTAAATATGCTCCCGTAACATTTTGCGACGTTGAAAGAAGTTTGTCGCGATATAAGATCATTTTGAGTGATAACAGAAGATTTCTCTTCGAGAGTCTGTATCACTGGGTGATATACTGAAAGGTTGCCATAAGGGAGAATGAAAACAGATATGTAATACTTAGAACTTTGTTTCACTGTAGACAGGTATTTGTTTATCCACAGTTAACTTAATACCGGTTATTGTTCTATACAGAAATAAGAGTTGTGAAACGGAAGAAAAGTTTTTTTTTTTTTTTTTTTTTTTGAGTAGTGTTTAACGCCCGTTTTCACTACTGAGGCACCACAGGCGGTGGACACTGATGATACATGAGATGAAATGATAAATTGGGAAAGGATATTTTTTTTTTTAAGGAAGGAAGCGTTCCAGGCCTAAGTTTAGGTACCTCCCCGGCATTTGCCAGTTATGAAGACTGAGGAAAACCTGGAAAAAACCCCAGTCAGGGAGGACGGTCCTGGCGGGATTCGAACCGCGGACCTCCCGCTCACGAGTCCGTGCCTTAACGACCTCGGCCACCCGTGGCGGTAGGAAGAAAAGGTGCGGTCCACATAAAGCATTACAAGTAAAAATTAAACTTGTGTATTAATGCTTAAACAGCGTGACTCGAATAATGTAGCATTTGTGTTTATATAAATTTGCATGTATTTGGTCCTATTTTGTCTTTTATTATAAATAATGTAGCAATTATGTAATTAAATTTTGGTGTATTTGTTTTGTCATATTTGGTCAATTTAAGGACATATTTGCTTGTATATTTCTCATATTTAGGTCATAAACATCCGAACCCTAGTTATAATGCTTCATTTTTCTGACAAATATTACGCTATAAGCCATAAAACATAGAAAGCCTATGGTAGGGGTATTCAACATTTTCCAGTGGCGTACCATTACGTTCAACGTAGGATTTTATTATTATTATTATTGATTTACTTATGGACGCTGTTTAACATCTCAGGTCGTCAGCGTCCCATTCAACTCAGGGCGTGAAACGGCCGACAAATTTTGCTCAGAGGCCTCTCTCTCAGGCTTGAGGTTCTTTTTCGTGCCATAAATGTACGACACGGTACCCACGGCTTTACTTCCCTTCCGAAGGAAGCCATACTTAGGATTTTTACGCCCGGAAAAATCCATCGGTCCTGGCCGGGTTCGAACCCGCGATCTTGGGTTTAGGAGGCAAGTATGGTAACCACTACACCACCAGGACCGACAGTCAACGTAGGATATTAGATATACCAGTAAGGAAATTTTACGGAGGTAATACTTGTGGTACAAGGGTCAAAATAAGCATTTCTCTACATTTATAACAATACTAATAATTTATTTAGTTATTTCTTGTAAGTAGATTTAGAATGTGATGTTCAATCTATTCCTATTCAATGGATTTTTCTGTGAAATGCCTTAAAATTAATTTTGTAAAGATTAAAATATAGCGAATGAATACATAAACACTTCGACAAACATATATTCCTGATACTGGTACTCCAGTACTCAGACTTAATCAGTAAAAACTATTAACTTTACAAATTAACTTATTTCTGACTCACAGTTTTGTTTCAAAGAAAAGGTTGTGCTTGTCTAGCTAAACACAGTTCTTTAATGTTTGGTTTTAGCTGACTTGATTTTAGTCTTAAATTGGTACCAACTTTCAACTTATTTCTATACTTGTTTTTAAATAAATTACAGAAGAAAATCTACATTGACAAAGGCTCATAAACACAACATTTTTACAGCTTCTTCTAAGATCATTGGATATTAGTTTTTACTTGCCAGCCAGAAGTCTGTTAAATCCATTTTCATGATCATTAGCCGGAGACTTCCGTCACATGATAGCTCGATCAAGTCTTTCTCGGAAGCAGTTAAGGTGTCAGCAATAGAAAACGGGCATCTAATCCACAATTCTGAATCGAGGTTTTCAGAGAAGTAAACATTGAAATCTGAGACGAGGCTTCGTATTCACAGCCAGTTCACAATGAAAAGCAATTTCATTTTCACTTAAGAAAGAATTCAACAATAGAACGGAAGACGTGTCTCTAATATTGATTTATGTTATCAAGATGCTTAGTTTTTTTCATAAGAGCTGTAATTTCATCCCGTACCAAGAATATAGGAGTAAACGCACCGTGCAAACTCTTGTTCAACAGATTGAAGCAGTAAAATACACCACAACTCATCAGTGAAATAATTGAAGTCTGAAAATAAGTCAGAGAGAAAACTGCACTTCTGAGTCAAGTTCAAAGAGACAGCTCAATACATTTCCTCTCGACAGCTACTTAATTTAACCACCCATTTTACTATACAAAATGGAAAATAATCGTGAATTCATAGCTCTGCACCTAATGAAGATAACAGCTTTCACACGTTCATTTAAAACTGTCTTCTGCATATGGCACAACTACATATAAATCTTATAATTTAACAAATAAAATCTCGCATTCAACAACAATAATGTAACTCCAACTGCTTTCTTATCTTTAAATGCGCTAAACAAACAAAAATGTATTCCATTGTTGTCTGATCAAATATATTCGACTGTCATTGTCGTATGATTAAAATTCAACTTCCGTATTATTTTTGTGCAATTTCACAAAATGGTTTTTTATGATAATGTAAATCATTTCCGTTTAGGTATAGCAGAACTGTCAAATATTTGTTATTTGTAAAACAAATGTTCATTTACATTATTTGCTACATTTTTTACGAATCACCAAGCAGTAGCTCATGTATCATCAATGGGGGGCTATTCAAGATTTTGTGTATGAGTTTATTAATATTTACTGTTTTTTTGGGGGGGAAGTATGATTTGAACCTCTGGTCTATGGAATTCTTATTTGGAAGTAAAACAAAGATATAATTAAACACAAGTATTAAATAAATTGTAAGCATTTACGCTTACTTTACTTTTAATCTTTTATTAGCTCTTAAAATCCACTTTGTTTTATTACTTTTACGTTAAAAGGAATGACTGATAAAGAGAGAAGGGGAAGGAAAAATGATTTGTTTATTTTAATTGCTTTATTTGTTCTATTGTGCCGTTTTTGCACGCACTTCCTTGACTCCGATTACCTTTTTCTCTTTCTCTCTCCCACCCTTATTACCTCGCCGATCTGAAAGTGGTGACGTAATCAACCTGATTGACATGCTCTTCCTTCCCTCCTCATAACGTTGAGGCGTCTAGAGAATATATTGGGGAACAGATCCTTTTATTACTTCTAAATTGTTACGTCCGGAGCCTTCTCCGTAGGGTTAGCTTGTGGTCCAGATAAAATGTAGTTTTCCAAACACCTTATTGTAATATTTGCTATTGTACTTTGTTATATTGACGCAAGGTTTCCAGTAGTAATTATTTTATAAGACAGTGAACTGGGGTTTTAGAAGCCAATATGTTAAATCTAATGGTGAATTTTGGGCAGTATTAAAAGAATTTTATTCAGTGCTTGGGAGAGATTGTATTTAATGCTTGCATCCAAATAGTTCCTTGAATCATTAACCACCTGTATATTTGTTGTGACAGTACTTCAAAGAATTGTTGCTTGTTTAAATGCTATATTGCTAATTGATATGTTACACACTTTTCAAGATGAAAACTATTTTTTTACGTTTATTGTCTAATAAATTACTTTTTAATTGTAGATCATTCCCCTTCCATTTTGTGAAGTTAGCTTTCTCAGACCATATCCTGGGGGTTTTCCTTCTGGTACACTTCTAAAGTTAAAACTTATTCAGACATTAACGGGAGGGTGTTAAATTGTGTTCATTGAGTTAGTGAATCATCATACGTAATGTTATTTTTATTATTATGATGCTATTTTTCTGAGAATTTGAGAAAGCATATTCCCATAAATTAAAATAAATATGTAATGCCGAAAGCTAAATTAAAGATTCATTTTCTTAGCTATAGTAATAAATGTTTTAAAATAAAACACAAGTAATTGAAAATATTTCTCATTCATCTCGTCTTAGAATTAACAAGATGTCCCATAATCATCCATCTGCGGATGCAACATAACGAATTGCAATAGTTCATAAGTAAGATTGCTTAGTTGATAGTTAACACTGAGTTGCACTTCTGCCCACATATTTTTACTTGGATTAAAGTTAGAGCTTTTAGGCTCCTATGAGAATATCTTCGTTATATCTATTAAATTACTGCGCATGTTAAACATCAGCATTTAATAACGTTGATTGGTGTTGAAGCCAATCCTAGTTCCTTATTTTACAGGTTTGTCTGATGCTTCATTCATTGCGTTCTATGCTCTGATGTCACAAAGTGCTACCATCATTACTCGATATTCGCTCCAATACCGAAGTCGACATACAATACACTGTATTGCCTCTAGACCATGTGTTGGCCAATACACTTATTTTTTTCTTGTGGTGTAATTCATTAACTCCTTTCATACAAGAGGATATCTATTGTCATATAGCGCATTTGAAAAAATATGACCAGAGTAATTTTCCCTTCTCGGTACTGTCGGTCCTGGTGGTGTAGTGGTAACTTGCCTTCTAAACCCAAGATCGCGGGTTCAAACCCGGTCAGGATCGATGGATTTTTTTCGGGCGTAAAAATCCCAAGTATGGCTTTCTTCGGAAGGGAAGTAAAGCCGTGGGCCACGTGTCGTACATTTACGGCACGAAAAAGAACCTCAAGCCTGAAAGAAGACGCCTCTGAGCAAAATTTGTCGGCCGTTTCACGCCCGGAATTGAATGGGACGCTGATGACCAGAGATGTTAAAGAGCGTCCTTAAATAAAACGAACCAAACAAAAATCAATCTTCTCGATACAATGTCGGCGAGACAGATAAAATATATTCTTTCCATAAGAAGCAGAAAATCCTATGTCGGCCACGAAATTCTCACAGTATGTAATGAATAGTCCCTCCAAAGTTTTGTCTACAAAGCATTTTGTTGAGGCATGAGAAGCATGAAAAGCACGAGTGGCGACCCTATTTTCTAGCCTTCAAGCATATCCTTGAAGGTCAATTGCATGCTTGCTGTATTTGACAATACAGCATTTGATTATGAACCCGGCCAGGATCAATGAATTTTTTCGGGGCGTAAAAATCCTAAGTATGGCTTCCTTCGGAAGGGAAGTAAAGCCGTGGGTCCCGTGTCGTACATTTACGGCACGAAAAAGAACCTCAAGCCTGAATGAGAGGCCTCTGAGCAAAATTTGTCGGCCGTTTCACGCCCTGAGTTGAATGGGACGCTGATGACCTGTGATGTTAAAGAGCGTCCTTATATAAATCAATCAAAAAAAAAAAAACATCTGATTATACGTTCTTATGGGATCGTCAGCAATCATCGTACCTTTCTGTTACGAGCAATACAGTACGTGCAATGCAATATGAACCAGTACTCATTCAAACATCGCTTTTTTATTGTATGGAAAAATGTGCCGAAAAAGGGGAGCCAAAGGCAATACGTATAACAACTGGCAGAAGCCTTCATCCATAATGTGATGATGCAACTGGAAATCATGTAGGAGGATGTCCGGAACTGACATAAAAATGGCGCAGGAAGTGTAACATAATATATCTTTTGCTAAGCAACAATTGATCCTTCCAACGAACAAAAATTACAATTACTGCCATTGGTTCCAGTACCTTTTCATAGCACATCCAAAATTACTGGACTACGTATGGTTCTCCAACCAAGAGTGGTTCCCCCTTGGTAAGCATGTCAATTCCTAGTGTATTTATTTGAGTTAGCGAGGATTCTTACCGCGCGTGAGATACCTCTTCATAATAATAACAACAAAAAGTGCATTTTACACAGAAATCTCCATTAATTTATGAATCACTTGGCGAGGAGTTCCAAACGGCTGTTTTCAGCGGGATAGTGCCGCTTGCCATAGCTCCACTGCCTATTTGGCTGACATTTTTGTTTTTTGAAGTTGGTATCATTTCTAAAGAACTGTAACTATCAAGGCCCCTGACATTACCTTCTTACTATGGGTCATGATGAGAGAGAAAGTATCCAAACAAACTGCAAACTCTTGCAGAATTGAAAGGAAACATTCGGCCGGAAATTGAAGCTCCATCCCCGATGTACTGATGAATACTTTTCGCAACATGCAGGCATGCCTTGAAGCTAATGGCAACCATATTCAACACTGACTAATGAGATTATCATCTTTCTGTGACATCAGTGTCAAATGTCATTTAATTTTGTTTATAAGTTTGAAAGTTATAAGATAAAATGATGGGCCGAGAGCAAATGAAACACTCCGTATTTTGACAGACTTTTTTTTTTACCGGGACACTTAATAATTTTAAAGTAATGTTAATAAATATACTAATAATAAAAATGTTTTCATTTTGCTTTTTCTTTACACACTCAATGTTCAGTCCAAAATTAACTTCTGCTTTTACTTAATTAAGATACACTGCTAATTTCGACACAGTTTGTTTCACAAAAACTGGGTACATAATGCCTGAGCTACAAAGTAGCTTCGAACGTATCATTTTTGTCACAACTTTATTAAAGCTTCTGTCCTTTTGACTTATTTTTAAGAGGTGATACACCATACTGCTAATTCAATGCAGTCTTTCCCTTCATTTACATACACATTAATATTTAAGATTTTTGTGCTTAAGGGACAACCTCTATTTGGATTTTATATATATATATATGTATATATATATAAAGCTAGAAAACTGTTCTTACGGAATTGGTAAGAGCATAAGCTTTAAAAACTAAGCGAAATGTAAGTTCAGATGTGGGTGGAAAGGTCAAGGTCATCGCCCAATTTATTGCCACTAAAATAAACACCTAAACTTTATATCAAAGTTTCTTCATGACCCCTCGATTAGTTTGCACCAATGAACTTCTAAAAATACATCGCAGAAACGAGTTACACATCATTCATTGTCGGTCTTAGCTTGCACGTTCATCATCCCAAGGTTTAATAAGGGTTACCGGATTAGTGCGACTCAGTGTGACTCATATGTGCATGCAGTGTGAAATGAAGAGGTAAACATAGAAAGGGCTGCCTAGTAGAAAATTGTGTGCATATATAATTGGTTGAAACAAAAACAAAAATTAGGCATATCCCCACTTCAATAAAAGCAAATATCTGTACGCAATTTATAACATAATTAAATTAGCACAATCATTAATCAATTCTGTAAATGTGATAACTAATAAATAGTTTTCAATTTGAACAGCCAATGTTCCTATAGAATGTCCGTTCCACGTGACACAATGATATCGGTGCATTTTAAACAAGTTTATTGTATTCTCTAACTTCATTACTGCCTCTTTTGTGTTATAACACAACAATATATTGTTTATTAAAGTCCAGATTAAATTTTTAAACAGTTTTTTACACAAAGCACTCAAACTAGAAACTACATTTTGTTCTTAAACGCGATAAAATGTTTATAACTTTCCAGGGTTACTAGCTTTGGTTTAATAAGAAATATGATAATTATTAATCTATTTAAGCCGATATAAATTACATATTTTATAACTTTTTACGTATTTTTATAAAAGTTTTTACATTCTTCAAGATGACTTTGAAATTAGGCCATTGTGCAGTTAGTGATATTACATGAAATTGTTTCTAATATTTATTTACTTGCATGTTGAAAGCCTGGAACCATGTCTGTTTGGAAGAAAATCAATAACAGTTGATTTCACCATTGCGCATGCCCATTTTCATACTGTAGCTTCCTTTAGCGCGATAAATTTATATTTTTAAACAGAAATTAGGTATGATGTGAAAAGAAAATGTAATAATAATAAATTAAGGCTTAATTTTTAATATTATTCCGTCAAAGTACGTTTAAAAACCACTAATTATCATCGATGTAGTATTGATAACGCGATCCAGATATTTAGATAATAGTTCTTCTATGCTACTCCTAGTGAAAAATGTGCGATCCATTACTTTGGAACAAGAAAGATTTCGGAATGACTAGATACGAGTATTAAAATAATAATTAATAATATATTTATAATATTAAGGGTTGTACAAAATAGTGTGCGATATTAATGTTAAATAGTTATAACATAAATTACTGCCTGGTATTACAAATCATAATGTTTTCCATCTTTACCAAAGATTTGTACTCTCTAAGAGCATAGCCTCTTTTTTTGGCTGTTTCAAATTTTCCTAGTAATGAGTGTTCATTTTAAGTTTATCGCTGGTAGCATTTTAAATAAACATGACCCTCTTAAAGCTGCTGTATAGATCACAGCTTGGGTAAGGCATGTGTTCCACAACCAGTTAGTTGTTTCTCAGGGGAACAACTGGAAACTGTAAGTAAATGTAGCAGCTACCTAAGCGCAGAGAGACTCAATATAATTGCGAGTTGGGTTATAACCTCACGGTTATCTAATATAAACATGTTGGTGGATAAATTGCTACCCTTATCCATGACTCATGCCATATGTTGATAATTAAAACTCTTTCAACAAGTCTTCAAATAGTAAGCCCATGCATTGCACTAGCAGTAATTCGCTGGAAAGTTTCTGCCCCTTCCAAGGGCATGCTTACAATCTGGAAGCAAATCATTTTGCATAGCCGAGGATTGAAAATTCCACAAATTAAAAGTGGAAGCACATAAGGGTGGTTTAGGGATTTACTTTAACTTTGCAAGCGTAACTTTAGTCTGAAGCCATTTTTTGATTTCAGGGGTAGTTAGTAACATTTATTATAGGCAATAATTATGATGCTATTACCCCTTGGACTTCTGGGTTCAGAAACTCTAAAATGATCTATATTTATGTATCCATCCACTTATCTACCTACAACTTGTTAGATTTATGAGAAAACTTTTTTACTCTGTCCGAAGTTCACTTGCCAAGTTTCTTATATTGATATCGAGAAATAAAGAGGATGATTTGAAGCGAACTCTGAGGAATGCTTAGCTGAAAAATAAGACGTGCCATCAAAAGCAAGGAAAGTTATAGACTACTTTCAATAAGAAATACAAGTGCAATGATACCTGTGAATTTTTTTTTTTTTTTTGATTGATTTATTTATGGACGCTCTTTAACAGCCCAGGTCATCAGCGTCCCATTCAACTCAGGGCGTGAAACGGCCGACAAATTTTGCTCAGAGGCCTCTCCTTCAGGCTTGAGGTTCTTTTTCGTGCCGTAAATGTACGACACGGGACCCACGGCTTTACTTCCCTTCCGAAGGAAGCCATACTTAGGATTTTTACGCCCGAAAAAATCCATCGGTCCTGGCCGGGTTCGAACCCGAGATCTTGGGTTTAGGAGGCAAGTATGGTAACCACTATACCACCAGGACCGACGATATCTGTGAAGACACTGCCGAATAATGCGTGGGGATGAATATGTATAATAATGGCTTAAGATCTAAAAACACAAATATTATAATCGCTACAATGCTACTGTGATATTTAATTAGCTAGCTTGCTCCAATGTTTGTGAGATAGCCGCCGTGTGCCTGCAAGTAGTTTTGTAGTGTGGCTACGTTTCGAAACGTACTGGATAGTGAAAACCCCCAAGAATGGTTAGATTTTGTTCCAATAAAAATATGAAATAATTTATACACGCATTCATTAAATTTATTTTAGCCATTCAAATTGGTAAACATTTAAAAAAGGCGGGTACTTCCCTGAAAACAAATAAAACATGCACTTGAAAATGTTATAACAATTAGAAATTATTGTTCCATGAACCGAAATCAACTAGACACAATAAAAACATTTTATTGAAGAAAATAAAAAAAATGCTATCAATGTAATAATAAGAATAAATGTCCTAAATGAACATATAAAAAACCCCTGGGCAACCGTCAGTACCTCAGTAATAAGAATGTGCTACAGATACTTTGTATATACGTATTTTCCCATGAAATTTGTTTTTATTTTTCTTCTTTCATTTATTGTCATTGCATTATTATTTTGCAGAAGAGTAGTGACAGTAAATTCAGAATAACAGCTAAAATAGACTCTATTTAATGTAAGTACACAGTAATGTGTTAATAACTGTGCATCAACTGGATAGCTTATTCGGTAGTCCATCTCTAAAAACCCTGTAAGATGCAACCAGTATGACATGCATGCCACGAAAGTACACGAGGGTATAACTTGAAAAAATGTACGCTTTCCGGAACATCATGCCTATATATACACATATATTATACATTTTATATATAAATGTGTGTGGTTTATTTCAATACAATATTAAGTCCTTTGACGACTTGAATATTTCTACAAACCTTTCCATTTCCCAATATCCACTTCTTTGATATATGAAAACCAAAGTCCTGCTTGAAGTGTTTTATCATGCTAAATAAAATGCAGCAATTATCTTTAGAATTTTCTTAACATTTCAGCTGCATTGCATATCTCCTATTTTCATTTCATCCCCCAAGTAATGGAGAGGTAGCGAAAGGGATGAGAAATTCACCCACCCAGTTATATTTCATATCCGGAGATTCGTTAGTACCAATATGACATGAGTTTTTATTAAGAGTGGTTTTCACACAAAACATATGTTTTCTAGAATTTAAAATCGGTATCAGGTAGTACAAATTTACATTTTCGTGTATTTTTAATAGTGTTTAACGCCCATTTTAACTACTTAGGCACCATAGGCGGTGAACACTGATGATACATGAGATGGAATGATAAACTAGGAAAGAATTGTTTAAGGAAGGAAACGTTTCAGTTGGGGGTACCTCCCCGGCATTTGCCATTTATGAGGACTGAGGAAAACTGGAAAAAACTTCAATCAGGAAGGACGGTTCTGGTGGGAATCGAACCCCAGACCTCCGCTCACGAGTCCGCGCCTTAACGACCATGGCTACTCGTGGTGGTTTTCGTGCATTTAAAACTCTAGCTAACATAAGTGCTTTGTGTGAAAACACCTATATATAAACAGTAATCTTATTAGTCTGATTAAAAAATACTGGAATGTTTAAGTCGCCTCTTATGGATAAAATATCTATATTGCAATAATCTCCGAATTCTGCGCATTATATAGCTTAGACTGAAGAAGTTCCCAGTTGGGATGAATCGTCTTCTCATCCTAGATATGATATACCGCCACGGGTGGCAGAGGTTAAATCGCGGACTCGAGAGCGGGAGGTCTGGGGTTCGAATCCGGCCAAGACCGTCCTCCCTGACTGAGGTTTTTTTCCCAGGTTTTCCTCAGTCCTCATAAATGGCAAATGCCGGGGAGGTACCCTAAACATAGGCCTGGAACGTTTCCTTCCTTAAAAATAAATCCTTTTCCAATATATAATTCATTTCATGTATCTCCAGTGCCCATCGTCTGTGGTGCCTCTGTAGCAAAAACGGGCGTTAAGCACCATCATTCATTCACATCCTAGATATAACGCTTCTTCTGCTGTTCAAAACTCTTGCGACATCAGCATGTCTTTCACCATTTTTAATTAGCCTAATCGTCATGAACATTTCATCTCCACTTAAACTAAATCGTTGATCGTTTGTTTAATTTATTAAAAAAGCTCTATTAACGGGTTTTCCAGTATCTAGTCAGAGCAAAATTGTTAGATTCCTGTATTAAAAGTAATTTATTTACTTATTCATAATGTAATAATTTAAATAAATTATATAAATGATAATAATTTGCTGTTATGATAACTAGCAGATAGACAATTGAACAAAGCACCACCCATATTTACTCACTATTTATAATCTGTTTAGACAAACCAAGAGTTTTAAAATGTGCGTTGTCCCTTAGTCAATTTTATGTGTATACCTACAGACCAGGCCAAGTCACGTAGACAAGCGGGTTAGTTAGATATACCTAGATCAAGAAATAATTAGGATAATTAGGTAGAATTAGTAGTTAGATACGCACATCGTTTAGCTGGGTAGATATGCAGATAGAGTAGATAGGAAGGTATATAGGAGAGCTGGTTAAATTTTCCTACAGAGTACTGAACTTGAGCGCCATAAATTTTCAGGCTACCTTGGTGAACCCGGTGCACACTATTCTGAAGAATTACAGCCCATTGTGACTCATGTGAGGCTGCTCTAAATCTAGCGGACCTGAGGTCAACATCCTGCCAGGTCAAGTTGTCTGGGTGAGGCTTCTCTGCTTTTTCAGTGCATTCTCATAAAAGATAAAAGGATAATTATGAACTAGCTTCCTTAATAGCTCTGAAATAGTAGTAGTTTTAAAATAATATTATTTATTATTAGCATTTTGTAATAATTTCAGAATTAAATTATAAAATGTATTACAAGATATATGGCAGGAAATTAGAATTATAGAACACCTAACTGGAGAATACACAATACTAGCCAGCAATGGTTACGTCAACGAATATGCAGCCAAAAGAAGTAATCAAGCATTAATTCTGCAGAAATAATTAATGAATAATAATATACAACCTTCCAGACATATAATGTATTTGGATAAAAATAATAATAACTGACAAAATATTCTCTTTTTTTTCTGCTTTATATTTGTACAGAAAATGCGTTATTTATATTTTCATGATGAACAAATTTGATTTAGCTTGTATACATATGGTGTGTCGTTCTATATTGAATATTTCTTACTACGAGGTCAATAGAAAAGTTTTCGGAATAAAGCACTTTTGAAACTGATCTTATTTCTCAGCTCACTCGACACTAATATACTTTGTCCAAGTCTTCACCTCTAGCTTCTTAACTGGTGCTAAAGGTGGAAGAAAATGATTTTCGCATTGCAATGATGCAAAGTCACTTTCTTTTTGGTCTTTTGCAGCATATTTTTGTCTTTAGCTCGAAAGGTTATCGTAGTATGCTCCATGTTCCTTTAGAAAGGATAGTCAATTATTAGGATGCCTTTAGCATTCCAGAATTGCAGATCTTTTCGGACCACATCACTCATGGAGAATCATGACACTTCCCTTGCTTTGTTTCTGGTGTGTAGATCGAAGGATTAAGTCAGTTGGGTCTCTCTGAAAATGCTCCAAACGTTGCTTAGAGATTTGCATTCTGGTTAACTTTTGATTGGGTGTGTACAGCAGTGGCACCGATTTTTCAAATACTTTTTTTATGCATAATTCCTCCTTCAAAATATGAAATACCCTTTCGCTTTCAGTGCCTAAGGTTTCAGCAAATTCTGCCATCTTTAGTTGGCGACTGTTAGCATCATATAACGCAATTTTTCCACAATTTCAGAAATGGTGGCAGATTTTGGCTGCCCACTATGCAGGTCAACTTTGAAGCTTTCACGACCGCGGTTTAACTCGATAGTCGCCTTGGAAACAATTGAAGATGATAGCAAAAGAGTGTTGGAAATTTTACTATTAATTTCCATTGCTCTAATACCGTTAACACACTCTGTTCGAAATTTGTCAGTTTCCAACACCCATACATCTACACAGTATGGCTCTTTACCGAGCGCAGCATCATTACACAACTATTTCTGTGAAAGATGACATTGGTTTGGATCCATGCTGCAATCTGTTAGTCATTCAGAGAACTTTTCTAATGACTCTAGTAATTTATCATTCGTTCACTGTTGCTTTTGTTAGCATACTGAGTTAGACGTATCAACTTCTTTTTCTTCTTGAATCAATTCCAGTAATTTATCACAAACGAATCTTCTGTCATTTCTTTAAGTATCGCTCGAAGCAAATCCGTTCTGATATTTAGATTACATAACAATAAACAATATCCATTTTCCACAACCTACTCTGGCAAAAGTCAAAGCATTGCAAAACAAATGAAAGTAACAATGCCTTGCTCTAGTGGTAGCGTTTGCGATTACAAATCCGGAGGTCTTGGGTTCAAATCCCTGTCAGCTCAAGCTGTTTGCTCCATCTTAGTTCATTTTATTTCATTCATTCCTACAGACTTACACTTATAGAATTACACACAATCAGTGCACAATCTTTAGACGAGGAGAGAAGACCAATTCAGTCAAAGCGACAATAAATAAAACATATATAAAATAAAAACTAGAGAAACATAAATAGACAAAACACTTAAATAGACGCAAAATGGTGTGACTATTTAAGTTTTTTTTTTATCTATTTCTGCTTCTCCAGCTTTTGTTAAATTAATTGCATTGTTCCAAGTGTGTATTTTTCATTTTGATTACACATGTATATAAATATAGTACGTATATATATATATATATATATATAAATTAACAGTAATAATAAAAATAGATAGGGATAAAACACTTAGATAAAGTCACATTGAAATTGCAATTAAAACGCTTAAATAGACGCAAAAATGGTGTGACTATTTTAAGTTTTTTATCTATTTCTGCTTGTCCAGCTTTTGTTAATTTAATTGCATTGTTCCAAGAGTTTATTTTTCAGTTTTATTACACATGTATATAAAGATAATATATATATATATATATATATATATATATATATATATTAATAGTAATAATAAAAATAGATAAGGATAAAACACTTAGATAAAGTCATACTTGAAATTGCAATTGCAATTGCAACTTTATATAAGTGTTTTATCCTTATCTACTTTTATTATTACTGTTAATTTGTTACGTTGTTAATAGTGTTATTTTATTTTTATTTTTCATTTATATTATACATATACACGTAATATCTTTCAAAACCTTGTGTGCGTTTCTAAGCAGATTAAATGGTATAAATCTCTACTTTTGTTCCCCCACTAGAATATCACACGCATTCTTGTTGCGTGCAAGAATTTGATATGAAGCACTGTGGATATTTTGTCACTCATTTAAAATTACCGCAACTCTCTTATAGGAAGAGATTGGAATAATAATTGTGGTAAAGTGAAGGTTAGAAAGTGGCCATTGCTGAACTTAATTATTACATGTCTGTTTTCTACATTGTCTTAACTATTGTCAAGCAATTGTATTAGCTAGAATCGGCATAAAGCGTAAACTTCCTCTATATACAGTATATACTTTTACTATATATATTATAAAAAGTTGGAAATCTCAAACTGAATAACAGGAAATAAAAAAGCAAGTTTCGTTTGATGATCTCTATCAATATAAGTTATCCATCCATTTTTTTCTAATCTGAGAATTAAAACAGTAAAAGAACAACTTTCTCCCTTACCAACTTTTTCAGAAAAAAGAAAAGATAAGATAAAAACTGTGTAGCAGCAGTTTTGAAAATATTAAACACATAAAGTAAGACTACGTTTCATTATTATTTACGATGCTATATACTTTAATTTGGAAAACATCATAACATGCTTAGATTTATAACTGAACCAAATGAATGATTGAAATAATGGCTGGACTCAAGGGAAATGAGGCCAGCATTGTATATAGCCAATGGTTGCAATGCAACACTGCATGACAATTATTTACACAGTGTTAGCTACGGACTAATCAATTCACCTTTATTATTATTTTTTTTTTGTTCATGTTTTTCACTATTTCGTTAAATTTCCTGTCGCATCATTATTACGTTTAAAATATATTTTCATTCCAATAGAATCGCTGCTTTGTTCTGTAAATGAAATCAAAGCAAGGCACATACAAGCATTTTATTTTTCATGGGTAACTTTAATTTTAATTGACGTTGTTGATTTGCAATAACATACAAATGTTCAATTCTTGGGGGGGGGGGACACAGTATTAAATCACTTTGTTCCTCGAAGTATATTTTTCACATATTAGCATAGGTCCGTGATGCAAACTTATTCTAAGGTTAAACACCTAACGTTCATTCGTCGTTTTATTAACATTTTTTGCTAGTCTAAGAACGTTATATTCCTCGGGTCAGTGTATTTAGTAACAAAAGTATTTCACTACCGCCACGGGTGGCCAAGGTCGTTAAGGCGTGGACTCGTGAGCGAGAAGTCTGTGGTTCGAATCCCGCCAGGACTGTCCTTCCTGACTGAGATTTTTTCCAGGTTTTCCTCAGTCCTCATAAATGGCAAATTTTGGAGAGATTTGCTCCCTTAAAAATAAATCCTTTCCCAATATATCTTTTCATCTCATGTATCATCAGTATCCACTTGTGGTGTCTCGGTAGTAAAAATGGGTGTCGAACACCATTAATAAAAAACTACATTACTGGAATAGTCGGTGAAAATGAAATAATCTTGTATATCATAAGCGATATTTGAACGTAATGTACATAAATGTACATAAAATAAAATTAATTATATCACTGAATATTTCATTTTGACATTGTATTAATCGAATATAAGAGCATTTCTGATATCTGCTTCTAATTTGATTAAATATTAGGAAAATTCTGATTACGTACTGAAAGTTATCAATGCGCTAAATAAAAAACATAAATTAATGTTTCTAACTTTAGAATATATAGTGCAGATTTGATAACTTATAATTAAATGTACAGATTGATTTCAGTAGTACATCGTCATAGGATAACTGCATTTTAGCATGTATTGCGAGAAAACTGATAGGAGTATAGTGAAATACTCGTATAACATAATTAAACTCAGTTCTATGACCTATGATTTATTTTTTTAATAGTGTTTAACGCCCGTTTTTACTACTGAGGCACCACAGGCGATATGATCTGTGATGTTGGACTTTTGAATCATTCTGTATGGTACAAATTTACACGGTGTCCCAGAATCGCCGTATAATTTTCAGAATATGCTAAGTACATTACGTTATAAGGGCTGTTAAAAGCAGCAGCTGATTTAACAACCGTCAATATCTGAGAACTGAGAGCGTGTTACAGATTGTTCGTATATAAGAAAGAATTTCAGTAAAAATTATATATAACATCTTGTTTCGGAAATACTTCTACAAGCTTTGGGGGCGGGTTCCTCACACTAAAACAAGAAAAAGGTCCACATAAACGTATATCCGGAAATACTTAGATTTTGAATTATTAATGACAGTTTACTCCATTGTTAAAATTACTATTTCTGTCACATCTTTAATAGTGTCGTACATTTACGTCACGATAAAGAACCTCAAGCCTGAAAGAAGAGGCCTCTGAGCAAAATTTGTCGGCCGTTTCACGCCCTGAGTTGAATGGGACGCTGATGACCTGAGATGATAAAGGGCGTCCATAAATAAACCAAATTAACAACTTTAATATTAACTTTCGTATTTTTAACTTTATTGTTAGTTACATTTTACATGAAAAATAGAAATTAATTTAATGTTGTACTACATGACGGATGCACTATAAGTTTAATGCAGTTAAATTTGTTTCTCAAGAGAGTTTTAGTGACGCAACCAAAGAAAATATAAACATGGATGTAACTTCTACATAATAAGGAATATAATTGTAACATTTAGATAACAGTCTATCTATAGCGCCAGAAACTGTTATAGGTTTTGAAACTACTGGCATTCTTGGTTTTAACATTTTAAAATTTCGCTCATGGAAGATTTTCCAGCATATAGGAAATGCCCTACTTACACAACTCCTAACTAAAACACCAGGCTTTGAAGTTTTAAATTTTTTTTCTTCAATTTGATTGCTTTCCTTCCACCCAGTCTCCAATGCACTTTAATGCAATTCTTTCGTATATTCAGAATAATATAAATGTATCCACAAAAAACTTCACTTATCGCGTTGTGACGGATTTGGTTATGCATCACATCCCTCCTTTTTATTATTTTCACAATAATGTGTCTAAAGCACATTTCTGAAGATCCAAATAATGAAATCACTAGGTGCGAGATCTGGTGAGCTTGGTGGATGCTTTAATACTTCAAGATGAAAGCTTTTAGCTGGATATTACCGGGCATTGTCTCAAACTTAAGAAGTTACTGCATATCTTAAACGTGTATAGCTTTTATTTTATTCAGTTAATGTTCATGTAATTTATTTTATATGATTCTAGATATTTGTTAATACCACGTTTAATTTTCTTAGCCCAATCAAGGATTGTATTTAATTTAATTAAATATTATTCGTCTTAATTTAACAAACATTATCGTGCAGTTCTACAGACTTTGAACATTGGATGAATTTCTTGATGACGCACTACTGCAACCCCGAAAAGCCCTCTTTAAAAATTAATTTAGACATAAATAACCTTACGCTATTGAGCTATTGCAAACAAACTGAAACTCCTAAAACATATATGAGATAAACACAAAAGATTGTCTAAAAAATGTTCCGTTTTCTTTTCTTTGGAAGTATTACAGCAATTTTAAATGGAAATGTATATTGAAAATGACAAAAAAGGTACATATTTTAAAAATTAGTTCGAAGTGAAATATGCAATCGTGGTAATATCTAAACAAAACTTTATATTCTAATTATTCATCAAAATGGGTTTTAAAATTTAAAGAATATTTGTCTACATATAATGTGACGATAATGGACAACTTTAAGAGCTGTCTTCCGCAGATTATATTTTTTTTTAAATTGAGACATATTTTTAAAACTGTTTCAGAGAAGTATATTTAATTTTAGAAACTCTACTATAGATAAATGTAATCTTTTCTGCAGGAAACGTGTTTTGGCATGCAAATTCAAAATATTAATTGATGCTGTTCCATGATATATAATCAAGCGATGTGGCTCAGACGGTAATGCTTGGAACTCGTATTCGGAACATCCTGACTTCAATTCCCATTGGATCGGCAATCTTGACCTTGGGTTTTTTCATGGTTTCCCTTTAGGTGAATGCTGGAATTGATATTTACACTTCAAGAATTTTCCGCTCTCCCATTTCATATAGTTTTATTCCGTTAGTTCTTTTACAGGGTGGAAAGTGCCAGGGAGAGGTGGCTATGTGCGGTGCGATGGTGGCTTGCGCTTTGGAAAGGTTTCTGCTTGCTTCGGCGTCTTGAATGAAAGCAGACTCTCTGGGGGACTTATAAACTTGGAGAGAGGCACCACCGGTTTTGAGGTGCACTATCTGGAAACACGTTAGAGAACCAAACTGCGCCCGCGCAGTCACTGCCCACAGATTCTGGCTACCCGATGTTTCCCTTCCTTCATCCCCTCCTCCATCATTTGGGGGCGTAGGTATAAAGGGCTTAAGTACCGAAAGTATCCCGCTCTTATAGGTCATATATATATATATATATATATATACATACATACATACATACATACATACATACATACACACACACAAACAAACACACACCAGTGCTATATTTCAGAAAACCAATAACTTTTTTTCAACACACACACACACACACACACACACACACACACACACATATATATATATATATATATATATATATATATTCATTTAAAAGTTGTCGGTCCTGGTGGTGTAGTGGTTACCATACTTGCTTCCTAAACCCAAGATCGCGGGTTCGAACCCGGCCAGGACCGATGGATTTTTTCGGGGCGTAAAAATCTTAAGTATGGCTTCCTTCGGAAGGGAAGTAAAGCCGTGGGTCCCGTGTCGTACATTTACGGCACGAAAAAGAACCTCAAGCCTGAAAGAGAGGCCTCTGAGCAAAATTTGTCGGCCGTTTCACGCCCTGAGTTGAATGAGACGCTGATGACCAGAGTTGTTAAAGAGCGTCCTTAAATAAAAAAATCATTCAAATCATTTAAAAGTTTATTGGTTTTCTGAATAATAGCACAAGTATTTATAATATGTATTGTAATAAGATAAGTGTGCTGTATTTTCTCTCATAATTCGCTAGATTTGTTCCTTATCTTCTACATATATTTTCAGATTAAGTTAAATAAGCTTATAACTTGAATCTGCTAAAGAATGGTAATAAATAAGCAAATTACGTAAACTTATACGTAATACATAATTTGAACAACGTTTCAAATTGGCAAGCTTGTAGCTTGTAAATTGAATACAACAGCACATTTGGACGAACATCTGTCTTTAACATTAAGTAATGATATAAAAACATAGCCCTGCAAGAACGGAGAAATAAACAGCATGACTTGTTTAAATTTTACATAAATGCTTACAAAAATTGAAACATTTCTAAGCGAGAGATCATACGACAAAATACAGAGGTATGAAAATATATGGAAACTTCCAAAAAGGTATTATTGTGACCTGATATTTTTTGTATAAATATTTTTATTCGTGAAGAAACGCGAACATGTTTGTCTTCGGTTTACAGATGTTCAATAGAACAGTTACTTAAGAAAACAAGGTTACTATACAGTATGGGTTCTGCTCTTAAGTTAGCCCATGTCATAAAGCAACTGTTGGACTTAAGCAGACTACGCACACACCCCAAAGACAGAAATCCATAGGTGTTACGTTCCGCGATATTGGGGGCCATGAAATGTTCGACCGCGGTCAGTCCTTTTCTACAGAGCATTTAATTTAAAAATCTGTGACACAAAGATAGAAGTGCAACGTATAGCATTGGACATTAAGAGCAATAATTATAACACATTTTAACTTGTGCATATAGGGATATTTATAACATTGCGAATTTCTCTCTTGCAACTAAAATCCAGAAAAAGTTTGTGCTGGTAGACAGGGCTTATATCATAAGTCATTAATGTGTTTCTTAAAATAATAAGCATTAGTATAATGTTTGAAAAACGTGATATGATGTATGATAAAAGAGGAAAAGCGAGAGGAAGGAGAATAAAAAGGAGTTTGAAGATTAGGGAAAAAAATCATATTTTTAGTCTGATAATAACATACAATCCATTTTAACAAAATGTTCCATATCTTGTGCTTATTTTTTGTATTTTATAATGAAATTTTTTACTGTAAGACCTTATCGTGCATGCATTAAATTAACGAGAACAAGCTCTTCTGCTATGAATTTGTGTAGAATGAGAAAAAAAAGAATTGTTAGAGAATGCCTCACCCAGATAGCTGAAATTTAATAGTATTCGAACTCAGATTCTATGAGTCACATTGACTTACCAATGACATACTGGAAATTACGGATTTTATGATAATCATCACGTTAATGCCTCATAATGAGCGCTAGGCATGCATTTTATATCTAAGATTACGTGAATTTCCATACAGATGCAAAAATGAAATGTATCATATTTTTGCTACGTTAATTTTTGTGCATTTAAATACTATTTCTCAAATATTCGTTATTGTAGTCTCTATGTGTTAAGTATAAATGATAACATTATTTAGCTCCTTCTGATATGGTTTAAATTTAACTTTTGTGCACTTTTAAAACAGTTTTTCACTTCATATAAATAATAACTTGTATTTTATGCTCACATCACTGTATAGCTTATTTTAGATTCTATAGTTTTGCATTCTTAATATTTTATTATGCTTTCGGAAAACAGTGCCTTAGCAAATATCTTTATAAGGATACCAGCTGTTTATGACATCTGGGAAATATGAAGATGACAGTAGAGCATCGGAAGGTACTAATAAGCAGTGTAGGGCGGGAGAACTATGGAGGGTGTAGAACCGCACCTCCAAACAAGGGTATTCACCAAATTCCACTTACCGATGGTTGAGATGTAGGTGTCATAATAACGTTCATCACAATATCTATGGACGATGCAGGTCTTGCCCACGTTCGAGTCTCCCAAGACGAGCACCTTGTACGTAGCTGCAAAGTCTAGCGCCATCTTGGACAGACTAGAATATATTCCCTCATGTGCCCGCCATGAATCGATTCAGAGATGTCTTCGTACTGCGCAGGCGACTTCACGGCCACCTGTAACCCCTCACAGCTTGTAGTCAGCTTGGCGCCAGCTGCATTCCACCCACCCCCGCAATGCCAAATATAAGAGTTTTTGGTCCATCCTAACGTTTGACTGCCACCTGTATCCTTCCGGTTGCGCGGCAGCCGGCTTGGCGCCAGCATCTGTCTCTCATTCTAAGCAAGGGTGATTGCAGGCTATCCTGAAATTCGTAACATGTTTTTTAATATCAAAGTGAACAGTATGTTTATGTATATGTAATTCGTCCTATTTTCTTTTGAAAGTCTGCTCAAAATATTAAATTATTCAATTGACGAAGTTTTTATAGCTGTTTCATTGTTATGCATTGAACTGACAACTGAAATAATATTCAAATAACTCTTCTTTTAGCAGATAAAAAGTGACTTGAAATTCTCCATATACAACTCAAATAATAGCTTTCTGTAACAAAATATCTTAAACCAACCCAAAAGAACAATGAACAGTTCATGATTGCATGGAGCAGATTGATATGAAGTACTTTTGACATGAGAAGAGCAGCACAATAATTGTTCATGCTTCTGACAGGGTATGTCATGTTCATTTGAAGCAGGCAGGTTTCCATTCGTCCACAAGTGCTTGAAGTGTTCGGGAAGGTCGATGACGCTTCTGATTGCTTTGTTTCAGTTGGTCCCAAATGTTCAATAACATTTAAATCTGGACTCTTGAATGGCCGTTATATCGTTTCCAAACAATTCTTCAGGAAGAATCTTTGTACATCGGTTGTGTGAGTCTTGGCATTTTTCCCAATTTCCTTCAGTTGTGCAATAACATGTGGCAATATGATCTCATGAATATACCCAGTCTAGCCGTAAGTTTTATTACAAAGTTTTCTTTTTATATTGCAACAATGTACTTGTGTTTTTTAATTTGATTATAGTAAATGATATCCACGTGTATTCTGTGCCAAATGCATATATTTTTTTTCAAAATGATCCCCACTTGCCCTGATGCAAGATCTAAGTCTATCGGGCCATCCATCAATAGCAGCACGCACTGTCTCTATGAGGAAATCGTCACTGCTAACTCCAGGGATCGCTTGAGAGACTCAATATGGGGGTGCATTTTCTTACAGGCAATATCCTCAAGAACTGACCACAATTTGTAATCCAAGAAGGTCAGGGCTGCTATAGGGTTAGTTTTGTAGCAATCAAATCCGGAACATTTTTCTTAAGCCAAAGTTGAGTGCATTTTGCCTTTTGGGCTGGTGCAGAACTTGTTGGAAGGTCAGTACCCATTCATGAACAAAGTGGTGTTCAGGTCTTTCACCACACGCTCAACAAGGATTGTGTCATACATTCTGGCCGTTATGTTTAACTCATTTTTGGCAGAAATGCAGCTTTATGACACTATGCAGCTCTCTCCCCACCTGACCATCACTGAGGCGGGATTTCTGGATTTTGGAACCATCTCACGAGCTTCTTCAGAAGTCCTGGCACACACACTCTTGTCATTCTAGCAGTTGTAGTGGCTTTCTTCCATTGTAAATTTTTTTTTTTTTCATCTGTAAAAAAGCAATTTTCTGTGCCGGATGTTAGCGTAACGCTGAAGTAGGAGTTTGCATTTCAGTTCTCCCTGTTGCTTTAGTGTTGGGGCTATGAAATGTGCAGTACCCGGCGATAAGCCTTCAGTCCAAGGTCTTGTCTGAGCAATGTGGACATTGACCTCCTGGAAATGTTCGTCTCACGAGCAATCACTGATTGTTTCCGCACTGCATTTCTCCTAATAAGAGCAGCCGCTACTTTCACCATTTTCCTGGCCCTCACAGAACACGGACGCCCCGATCTTGATAGATCAGCAATTATACCACTTTCAATTAAGCCCTCGGTGGTGCGGTACACAAATGTCCTGCTGATTTTCAGCTTCTCCTGAAAAATCTCAGGTGACGATTTTCCGACCCTATGAAGGGTTATCAGAGCAACACGGTTTCCTAGTCTCCCCAATCCATGACTAAAACTTTAACTAGCGTATTCACTAGCTGCAGTTGAAGTCAACAGTGTATAAGGTAGCGTTTTGCTGCAGAGCGTTATCTGATCGCCCGAACATCTGGTACAGTACCTATCAAAAGTTTGTAACAAAATACATGGCTAGACTAGGTCTCGTTTTAAATAAAGAGATCATTTTTGTATTTAAACTTTTGCCTGCCTCGACTATAAGAGATTCTCTTCCAGAAGTACAGTGATCTCCATGTCGTTTGTCTTCAAACATGTTTATGGCCATCTGAACCTTGTACGAAGAAATGGAACTCTTCAGACAATAACTCAGGATGCGTGTATCTTATTAACAATGAATATGATCTCTGGCAAACTGTACGATATTCTCATTGCACGAAGTCTTCTTGTCAATAGTGGAGCTTAGCCAGTCCTCAAGATCTTAAAGTAATCTTTCTTAAAACATTTCTGACATTCTGGTCACTAATTCTTATCCCTAAGCTATGTTACTGATATTCTTGTAGTTCTCGTAGTAGTATGACAGTTCCATAATGTTTGTAGATGAAGAAAGCAGTCCTTTTGGGAGTTGTTTTCCTTTGTTGATCTCTTCCAAGATATTTTGCAGCACTTCCTTGCCCTTGAAAATATTTCCACAATTTTCATATAGTATCTTGAATCATAAAATCTTCCTATGACAACTGCTACCTTCGTTGTCTGCCTGGATCCGTATCCATGCCATGTCATCTGATCCCTACCAAGTATGCAGACAATCCTCGCAAGCACATTGATTTGTTTTTCTTGAAGCCTTCAGGTGCTTTTTACAATAACTAACTAAAGGTCATGGCAGTGCCAACACATATGGAAAGGGCTAGTTCATGTGAAATCTGACAGCAAAATAACTTCCATATTTACTGAAACTTTATGACTTATAAAAATAGAAGGGAGTAAGTTTTATGCAAAATATAGGTAATTTATCACTAATAGTTTCTATGCTAGAGGGGTACGAAGTTGAAGTATTTTTGAACTGTGGAAATAAAAGTAATATATAAATCAACTTAATTTTAAGTGAAAACGCCTGATAAACTATTTGCTATAAAAATGTCTTTATTAAATATTATTTCGTCTTAAGGGGTTGCTTTTCCAATTAATTTGTTTCATCAGCTTGTAATATCTTTAAAATATTTTTACAATAAGATAACACTTCTCAGATTGCCGGTGTCTTTAACAGGAAGGGATAACATAAATCCGGAATGAAACGGGTAATGTTTTAAATCACTATTGCACGCTCACAGTTACTTTCACGGGTCGTTAAAGCGCGGACTCGTGAGCGTTAGGTATGGGGTTCGAATCCCACCAGGACAGTCCTCCCTGACAGGTTTTTTCCAGGTTTTCCTCAATCTTCATAAATGGCAAATGCCGGGGAGATACCCTAAACTTAGGCCTGGAACGTTTCCTTCCTTAAAAAAAATCCTTCCCCAATATATCATTTCATTTCATGTATCATCAGCGTTCACCGCCTGTGCTTCCTCAGTAGTATAAACGGGCGTTAAACACCATAAAAAAAAAAAAGCAGCAAACGCATGGTGTACAGCTGTGCAGCGGGAGTGTGCTAAATAGTTAACTGCTGTGCGAGTTCACGCCTCAACAAGAAAGGCCGCGCATATGCTATATGCGAAAATCCTCCACCAAGCGCTAAAATAAATTGTTATAAGAAGTTTTAATTTTCGTAAGCTGTTTCAGATACTGGACCATATTTTTGAAAACTGGCAATTATTCCTTTTTAAAGTAAAATATTTTAACGTAAATTTCAATATTTTAAAATGAATACAACTCTTTAAAATAAGTTATAATGAAAGAAATTCCCCTTAGTTACATAAATAAATATTGATTACTTATGAAAACTTCAAAAAGAAGGTAGAGTATAATTTTCATTTATGTACCTGCAGTACACAGATCTGAATATATTTATTTTCAAAGGTGCAATTATTCTAAAGTGTCAAATATTTAATATTTATTATAATAAAATGTACTGATAATAGGGTTTCATATGTTGAAGAGATTACTATCTCTAGATGCTTCATATATTTAAAAAAAATCACCGATTTTAAAAAATAAAAGGTCAGTTTTTTAAACGACTTGTCCAAATTGAGATATAATGTTTCAAATTATCTGTAGAGAGAGATATTACAGCATTTATACATACTTTTATATCTTTGAAATATAATGTTATTTCAGTGACTACTTTTATATTGTGAGCAGTGTAAATAAAGAAAAGAAAAAGAAAACAAGAAAAGGAGAATTTTGTTAAAAAAAATATTTTCTCTAATAGTGGGCAATGGAATCCCAAAGAGAGCATTTCTTTATATTTTATTAAAATACAGAAAAATAAGTTTTAAGGTTAGGAATATTCATAGCAATATCAAGCTAATTCTCAAGGTCTACGACGGAAGCTAAGATTATGTTTTAAATTTTACTCAGCCCCTCCCCCCTTTCCCCCTGAAACATAACGTGTTCTGCAGCCATGGAAACTTATTTAAAATGCTTAACCTCACCATTCTTTCAAGAAATCACATCAGTTCATCATTATAACATTCATCAAAACGTCGTTTTAAGTGAACTTCTCACAACAGCTGAATAAAGGGAGATCGGGAGGGTTTATGAAAGGGTGGGAATTATTGCTATTCTTGATGTAGTTCTTGAACTACAGTTCAAGAACTGTTTAAGGACAACAACAATATATATATATAACAAATTTGATATGAAATTTTAACACATAATGAGAATTATCTTATTTTACAAATAAGTTAAGGAGACAGGGTTAGAAAATCAGTGATACTTTGGAATACTCGCGAGTATTATTTTACAACCACGACCAAAACACCGAATTCCTGCACAACATGAAAATACTTACTGTCATCTTCCTGTTTATTCTTGGCTTTTTAAGCAGTGGGGTTTTATACATAGTTCTTAATGTTATATAGGAAATACCGTAACATTATAGAGAGACCGCCACGGTTGGCCAAGGTCGTTAAGGCGGACTCGTGAGCGGGAGGCCTGGGGTTCGAACTCCTCCAGGACCGTCCTGCCTGACTGAAATTTTTTCCAGGTTTTCCTCGTCTTCATAAATGGCAAATGCTGAGGGGTTACCCTAAACTTAGGCCTGGAACGATTCCTTCCTTAAAAAAAAAAATCCTTTCCCAATATATCATTGCATCTCATTTATCATCAGTGTCCATCGCCTGTGGTGCCTCAGTAGTAAAAAACGGGCGTTAAACACAATTCATTCATTTTTTAAGTTTATTATAAAGAGTAATCCAACTACTGAGCCTTCGTAATACGGGGTCGAATCTTTTATACTAACAGCACAAACTGGAAAAGAAAATGTGCTATTGGGACACTGCTATTTCAAGGTTTTGTTATATTTTGCGTGTAGTTTTTCAGAATTATTATTACAGAAGAAGGTAAAATACTTGCTTTAGGGAATTAATTCAATTAATATAGTAAATGAACTCCATCTCCCTAGTAAAATATAATATAAATAGTTGTATAAATTTAAACTCTTTTTTTTAACACTTTTTATAATTGTTCTTGATGAGATTATCGAAGCTCTCAATAATGCGGAAGTAACCGTTCGCTCACAACTGATTGAGGAGAAACTTCGTAATTAGCTGTAAGAATCAGAAGAGCTGTTACTAGAGAGTGAAGGCCATTATCAGTTCTTCACAGAACCTTCCATGAGTGAATTACAGGAAATTGCTGAAGTTCCAATCCTTCAGAAGAAAGCGATGCCTCTGACCTCCACAGCGCAAGGATCACATTCAGGCAAACACGAGTGGAAGAGAGATATATGTCCTTCCTTTATCATTGTTTTCTTGCAGAACTAAGGCCTATGCGAGAGAACGTCGACGGATATTTTCATTTTCCATTGCGGTATTGGTCTGAAAATGTCCCATTATTATTATTATTTATTTATTTATGGATGCTCTTTAACATCTCAGGTCATCAGCGTCCCATTCAACTCAGGGCGTGAAACGGCCGACAAATTTTGCTCAGAGGCCTCTCTTTCAGGCTTGAGGTTCTTTTTTGTGCCGTAAATGTACGACACGGGACCCACGGCTTTACTTCCCTTCCGAAGGAAGTCATACTTAGGATTTTTACGCCCGAAAAAATCCATCGGTCCTGGCCGGGTTCGAACCCGCGATCTTGGATTTAGGAGGCAAGTATGGTAACCACTACACCACCAGGACCGACTAAAAAAAAATGTCTCCTTGTTAACAATATATCATATATAGAGCTCTTGACGATCGAGCAGTATGCACCTGCACAATAGCTTTCAAAACATGGTCGCTCTAGTGTTGAATTGCCATGGAACAGTAACGAACCATTATTAGTGTTTTGTAGTGGAAGGGAATGAAGCCTTCTAAAATCTATAGAGAATGAAGGTTCTGTATCGAAAAAGTTGTTTGAGTCAGGGGGGAGTGTATAAATGAAAGGAAAGGTTGAGAAACGGAAGACAATACGCCAGTAATGAACATCAGAATGGGAGATATTTTGCATTGTAACTGTAAAATAAAGGATCAAGCAGCGGTTTCGTGACTACAGCAGGGAATTTGATGAAAAAATTGCCATTGAATTCAACACGAGACACGACTGCGTATGACATTATCGACAAGGGCCTCGAGAATAGGAAAGATACACCCTAGATAGGTCCCAAGGCAGCTGTTAGGTAATCACAAGCGTGCGCGGCAGACAATTTGTCAGAATCGTTTGGACCGCCATGTTTGTGAAAGATATAGTTTTTTACCATCGCAATGTGACAAATGAGCCCTGAAAATACCATTATGAACCAGAGATTATCAATACATTGAATGCAATCGTCTTCTTGTCTAAGAAAGATTCAAAATAGATGCTGACGTTAAGAATTCAATGGCCTCGTCATTACTTGCATCATACAAAATAACTTGAAACGCAACAATATTATAATTAAATTGTAAAGTATAAAATGACATCTCTAGATTAAAAATATGTAATTTAAAAGTATTAAAATTGGAAGGATTTTAAAATGTTTACATGTTTCAGAGCTCATGTTAAGCTCTGAAAGTAATGTAATGAACTATGAAAGTGCGGTTTAAGTCTTAGGCAAAAGTGCCTGAACAGAGTTAGCTCTAACCAGAGAGGGGGGGGGGGGGGAGAAGAAGCTAAAAGCACCATCACAACATTGAAAGCATAATCTTGTAGTTTAAAAGGAATGAAACGGAACTGTTTAAGGACAACAACAATATATATATAACAAATATATATATATATATATATATATATATATATATCACACCCTTCTGAAAGTACACTTTATGAAATGGTAGTGGGCGGGGAAGGTTAGCCATGACGGTTTCCGCACACTACTTCTGGTCACTGTAGCGATCTTGTTTTCAAGTGATGAAAAAATAGAAAAAGTGTCGATTTTATGACCGTCGTCTCTTTACTCCTGCTCCCTGTGGTGTGGTCCTTTGTCAGCAGGTTTCAGAAGAAAAATGGGTGCTTTATTACGTCGGTAACAGATTATCTGAATTCCAAAAATTGAATTCAACACTAGTGGCGGCTCGCACAAGAAATCAGATGAGAACTGCACTATTTTTAAAAAATATTACTAAAGTGGTAAAACTAAATCAAATTTGCAGAAGTTATAAAAATGATACCTGCCGATTGCTAAAATATGAAATCCATACGTTCTTAAAGCATTGAGATTCAAGACATTATTGAGATATTTTTCTTTCCTGGGCGTTTTTAAGTAATATGTTACGATTTGCAAAATCTATCATACTCCATTGACACCAGGCATCGTTGTTTCCAAAAAGTATGCACAGTAAACAGAAGGGGGCATTCCGAATTTCACATCCAAAACTCAAGTGTTTTCACACACTTTTCTATTAAATTTTCTTACATACACAATTATTCTTTCTCCGCCTATAGCATTTTGTGCTGAGTTTAGATCTGCTGTTTGTCTTCCCAATTATTATATTTCCACTTGTTCTTCCACAGCTTTACAAGTAAAACTGAAACGCGCACAGAAACTGCAACTTTTTCGCCTCACACTGACGCTTAAGAGTGCTTGGTCTGTCAGCTCATACAGTATAGAACTGTTTGATGACGTCATAGCTTCATTCCGTGCGTACAAAGAGCTCCAGGCATTTCTCTAGAATATTTCCGCTCTT
>CM060844.1:56890000-56892500 GCA_030762175.1 Metallyticus violacea
AAAGGAAAGTTTTCGGGTGAGAAATTTAATTCTATCACGTCTGTCTCGTATTCAGAATACATCTAATAATATTCTCAAATCATACACTATAGAGAAAAGTGTACTGTTGTGTGGTAATAACAAAACATAATTAACACGGTAGATTTCCGTTCATTGTGATTTCTGATATACTTAAAGTCACACTCCTTCCACCCCCGAAGAATCAATCTGAAAAATCCAGCTATAATACTCAACAGTGAAATATCCGAGTAGTTTGGCTATCAAAATCTATGACGTTACAATAGACACAGTTGCAAACTTGGTAGCAGAACAATGTCGAGGGCATGAATGCCCTCACATAGATACCAGCTTAAATTATAGAATATATTTTATAATTGTAAATTATTAATATATAATAAAATATATAATATATGGTTTGTAAAGTTAAAATGAGACATTTCAGATATATTAATTATTAAACTTGTAAAGACGGAAATAAAAATGTGTTTCTGGAGTGATAAACGTTCTTTCAATTTCACAGTAATTATTTTTTTAATGAATTAATTGTGTTTAAAAATGCATTTTCAGTCAGTAAGTATATCATTAAAATAGCAAATTGATATTGTCAATGTCAATTTTGTTGTGAAAAACGAAATACTAGCAAGTTCTTGTGAAAGATGTCGCTATAATCACATTCTTAATGCAATAGGATGGTGATGACCTGAGATGCTAAAAGAATAGCAAATAAATATAAACAACAGATTATTTGATGAATTCTAAATCCCATAGATTGCATTAATCCTTTAAAATAAATGCAAAAAGACGAAATGTATGACATAAAATGGACGTTTAGAATAATCGCATTATCAAAGCCTTCCAAATTTTTTTTCAAGGCAAATTGTGAAATATTCATTTAATATTCACTAAATATTGCGTTCCTCAAACTTGAAAATAATAGTAGTAGTAGTAGTAGTAGTAGTAGTAGTAGTAGTAGTAGTAGTAGTAGTAGTAGTAGTAGTAGTAGTAGTAGTAGTAGCAGTAGCAGTAGCAGGAGCAGGAGCAGGAGCAAGAGCAGCAGCAGCAGCAGCAGCAGTGGTCATGCTGGTAGAAGTATTTATTATCCCAAATAAACTATACCAATCTGTATTGAAAATCATATTCATATTGGTGAAAAATAATAATTGACTGAAATTACAATGCAACAAAATAAAACAACACCAAAAAAAAAAAAGCTGTCTCTCTGTCTTCTCTCACACACACACACACTCTTGGAACTGACGTACATAAAATAATTCTTTAATCCCTATAAATTAGCGTTTTATTTATGTACAATATTTATAGAAATCTCTCATCTTTGAAACTGCATTTTGCTTTTAAAAATTCCAAGGTTTCGGAACTTTTGACTATTTACAATTAAGTAGTAACATTACAACCTCTCCCGGTTGGAAGTTATCAACGAATTCCAGAGAGATTTTATCCTGTCTATGTATACTTAGCCAAATGTGCACCTAGTATTTCCATTCCGGGTATCATGGGCAAATTCTCCTAAATGCCTTTCTCCTTTTCTAAGCCGAGATATGGCCTACCTAAGTTCCATATCTAGCTCTGAAATATAGGACTCTTTCCACCTTTTAATTGTCTGCGGGTCCAGAGATGACATCTGCAGGATTTGCGCCTATTTTTACTGCAGATTTATATCAAACAGGCGTCTTTTACTTTTAAAATTATACCATACCGGTTTTCAATTTAAGCAACATTGGGTGTAAGTAACTGAATTTAACTGGAATTCGAATAGTTTAAATATATGATTTTAGGTATTTACACCCTGCTTTCGAACCAGCGAAACCTCAGTCTGCAATTTAACGTTGATTCATACGGGAAGTTTTCTATCTATAATTTCCATAATTCTCCTTTTTTTTAAAGAAAAAGCCACTATATTTTGTCTAATTAACCTATTTTCACTTGAGTTACCATTGTGAAGCTACATTTCCCAAAAGTAAGGAAAAATAAAATTTGCGTATTCGAACCCGCGAACCCCTGGACGTGACCTCATAGCTATGGCTTAGATTAAGTTTACACACTTTCAAGTTACGTCTTGAGAAAAAATAAAAAGGAGAGGCCCTCGGGCATCAGAAACCGGTGACTCTCAGACATATTCGCTCTTCCCGCGTTCATTTTTGTCTTGTCACTTTATTGTCGTGAAGCGTTGCATGCCAGGGTACCGTTACACTGAGCTACCCGAGGACCTCCATCTATATCATCACTAAAACTGCCACTTAAGTACCACGTTGATAAACTTCCTCGGAATGTAACACGTGTGAAACACAATGCTATCATCTACCAATAAATAAAATGATCTTAATTATCGGCTATATCTGCACAAAAAACATTAATTTAGATCACATATTCAGAATTCTTTATATACATATAGCGAGCTATATTCAGTCATTTGCTGTGATAAACACTAGCAGATGTTTGCGAAAAGCGAATGTCATTTGTTTGTTAAAGATTTCTATTTTAT